>PJEM01005517.1:0-19617 GCA_004023845.1 Helogale parvula | reverse complement strand
AAAGCTCGGCAAAGTTACTGACACTTAACACTCACTTCCGGGTTTTAATGGGCCACACGATAAAATATCCAGATTGTGCAAATGGAGAAAATGAAGTGAAAAGTTAGAGTTATTCATTTTTAATTAAGTTCTTAATTATATAACAACAAAACAAGCAATTAATTTCCGCGTGGCTACATTAACCACTCCATACTTAAGTGAGGCAGAACAGCTAAAAAGTATGTTCTCCTCTGGTGTAGACAAACAGAAGATACAAAATTACATGTGTGTGCGCGCGCCTGGGTGGGGGTGGGGCAGAGAGAGTCAGAGGAAAGGAAACAATAACTTGCATCTCCCCAGCAGTTACTGGTGCCAAGTGATGTTCAAAGTAATGCGTCTAGCTACATTTGGTTATTCCTACAGTTAATTCTCACAGAACGAGATGCAGTGGGTACTCCTTACTTCCTTATGACTGATGAGGAATCTGGAAAAGGGAAACATCAAGGAGCTCACCTACGTTCCTACAACGAGCCAGTGCAGAGCCAAGACGGACTCGCTGTCTGGCTCCAAGGGCCTCCTGGGGGCGGCTACGCTATCCTGCCTCCCCAGAAAAGCAACAGGAAAGGACAAAGGCAGATGTGGGACACTAGAGGAGGGGCCACCAAACCCTCTGCACAGAACCCGAGAGCAAATATTCTATGGGATTTGGTGGCCACAAGGGCCACCATCACAGCGCAAAGGCAGCCATAGACAACACACTAACAGAGGGGTGCAGGGTTGCATTCTAATAAAACTCTATTCACCAACACTGAAATCTGATTTTCACATAATTTTCACATGTCGCAAAACACTGTTCTTCTTTTGTTTCTCATGCACGTAAAAATGTGGAACCGTCCTTAGCTCTCAGGCTGTACGAAAACGCACAGCAGGCCAGACTGGGCCCGCAAGCCACTATGTGCAGGCCCCTTTCCGTTAAGGGCAACACAATGTAAGGAGAAGCGCTTAGTTAGCCTTTACCACCAGACAGGCGTGGGGCGGAGTTCTATAACCTTGGGCAAGTTCCTTCACAGCTCCATGCCTCGGTTTCCACACCTGGGAAATGAGATAACAGCATCTACCACATATTTTGCTTTAGAAATAAAATTGCACATGAAGTGAGCCTCCCATCGTAGGACCCGTAACAGGCAACGGCTTAGGTATCCCGGATCCCCTCGATGAAGCATTTATGGAGTCCCCATTTTCCACCAGGAACTATTTTAGGAAGTGGGGAGGCGGCTGTGAAAGAAAGTAGACAAAACTTTCTGCCCTCAGTGGAGCTGCCCTTCTAGGGCTCAGTTCCCCCATGGGTGGACCCGGCCCCCTAAAGACTGAGTCAAGACACTGGGGTGCTATTGTGTTGTTAATCATTTCTTCCAATGTCACCAACCTGTAGGGCAGGAGGAGGAGTCTCCGGGAGGAGGGAGCAGACTCGACATGGGTGTGAAAGAACCTCACTGTTTTGCAGGAAGGGCCAACAATTACGCTCCCCTGGGATCCTGGATGCATGAATGAAAGAAGCAGTTAATGGTGCGCCTGTGTGGCTTAGTCTGTTAGGTGTCGACTCTTGATTTCCGCTCAGATCACGATCTCCAGGTCATCAGATCGAGCCCGATGCTGGGCTCCACGGTGAGCATGGAGCCTGCTTGGGATTCTCTCTTCCCCTCTCTGTCTGCCCTTCCCCTCAGTGCACTCACTCTCTCGCACGTTCTTGCACCCTCTCTCTCAATAAATAAACATTTAACATAAAAAGAAGCAAATAATGACGAGGGGGGAAGAGGAAGAGCCAGAGATAATCCCACTCTCGTCTAAGGCAGAGTGCCAGGAGCAAGGCCAGTGCCCCCGGCCGAGAGCACCCCTGCCTGAGTTCTGAGCCCCAGTTTGGCTCACCCCCAACAGACCCGCAGGAACTCCTCCCCTATCCTAAACAGAGGGGCATAACGGGAGAGAACCACGAAGGCTGTCATCTCCTAAGGAGGGTGCGGGGAGCCATAATTTCCCCCAAACACGTAAGAATAAAACCTCTTAACTACGCTCTAAACACCCTGCTGTGACAGCCTGAAACAGCCTTCAGATGGGTCACGAGGAGGGAAGGGTCCCTGGGGCCCTCTGTGGCGAAGAGTAAATTAATGCCAAATGTCACTTCAGAATGACCCAGCCCCAAGAAGTGACCTCCATTATGGCACTCACAGATACACTCGGGGCAGATGGCCAGGAACAAGCCATCCAGAGGAAAGCAGGCATATTTTCACGGCTCTAGAGCAAAAAAGCATCACAGCCGAACAGGCACTTGTCCGCTGCACCAAGGGAAAACCCGAGAGATGGCAACCAGGCTGGGTTTTTAAACGACGGAATACAGCAGGGCTATTTCCTCACAGCCAGGCCAGGGAGCAGGTCGGCGAGTCCATCCCTCGGGAGAGGTTTCTAGAGCCTGGCAGTTGGCCTTCCTGGAGGTGCGTGGGCAGGGGGAGGCGGACATCCTTTCTACTTACTGAGGATAAGTGGAAGATCATCCCAGCGGGGTCCTGGCTCAGGCTTTCTTATCGGTAATTATAAAACTGAAAACCATGATCTACATTTGAGTGGAACCAAATGGGCCAGTGGTCCCTTCTCCTTTTCTCTCTGTTTAAAACCCCTACCACCTCATCTCTGCACAGCCATAGAAATCTCACCTTAAGGAACAAATTGGCCAGAGCCAACAGGATTGATTAAGGGGCATTTAATGACCACACGGCCGTAACGGACAGCTGTTGTTTTCACCTGTCCTGCGTCCACACCTCCTTCTTCTGACGACAGCCCCTCCGATCACCTCAGGGCGCCCACCTCCCTCCCCAGAAACTTCTCAGGGGGCCTGGCCCCACCTGCTGTATCAAGAGGTGAACACACGGCCAGCCCAGGCCGGGCCAATCAGAAGTGGCCACCAGGACTGGTGTTCAGAGATGCGGCGTAAGCCCGGGTGGTCCAGTGTGCGCAAGTGCCTGGGCATGGCCTGGACCCACAGGGGAGAGAGAACCGCTCTTGTCCGAGGGGCCTGAGACAAGAGGGTTCACGGCCCTGAGTGCTGGCTTGCTGCGCTGTAGGGCTGGAGAGAGATGTGAGCTTGACTAGTCAAGCCCGCGGGTCCAGCCAAGATCAGTACTATTCTTCGGGGCGGCTATCTGCGAGCACGTCAGGAGCCCTCCAAGAGGGGTGCAAATAGCTCCCCGGGCGACGACCACAGTGGCGCCAAGTCCCACACTTATGACGACCAGAGTGAAGCCATCTACAAACGACTCTTCTCTCAGCCTGTCACCTCTCTGCCTCCCAGACCAGACTGCTGGGGATGGCCCAAGCTTAGTCGTCCCAGAGCTGTTACTCACACACCATCTAGTGCCGGGGATCCTGCCAATTCCCCCCGATTCCCTGTCCCTTCCCTTCTGGCCCTCTCTTAACGTTTTCACTGCATGAACCTTTTGTTAAGTGGAATTTATGTCTTATCTACCACGTCTTCAGGACGTGGCTGACATCCAGAGACGGCCAACCGAATGGCTGAGTCTACCCCCATTACCATCCGTGAGTCCCTCACGTAGGCTAGCGGCTGCCATATAGATGATTCTGAGTAAAATATACTGAATAAATAAATAGGCAAGGAGTTCTCCTCAAATACACTGAAGATGCCTTAAGAGTAAAAGTGGCTTTCCGGGGCACGTGGGTGGCTCAGTCTGTTGAGTGACTCTTGGTTTCAGCTCAGGTCATGATCCCAGCCAGGGTCCTGGGGTCAAGTCCCACATTAGGCTCTACCTGCTTAAGATTCATATTCTCTCTCTCTCTCTCTCTCTCTCTCTCTCTCTCTCTCTCTCTCTCTCTCCCCCCTTCTGCTTCTCTCCCTTCCTTGTGCACTCTCTCTCTCTCTCAAATAAAAATAAAATAAAAAATAAAAAGTGAGCTTCTATAGCCCTGAATCCTCCAGCAGGGCCAGGCAGGACACTCTGTACCTAACAGATGCTCAAAATATATTTGTTGGATGAAGACAGATGCTCCACCACCAATTAAAAATGCTTCCAAGTTCACTTATAAACAACTGGTACTGCTTATAATTTAAGAGGGGGGGGGGGAGGGAAGGGAGAGGGTGTATACTCCCTATTTCTCAAATTCTTAAAGGCCCAGTCAGATAGTATAAGACCTTGGGCTCTACTGGGCCTTCCAATTTGCATTATTGATCTAAAATATAACTTACACAGGCAAATTCTAAATGCAAACTGCCAGAATTGGTAGAGGAAAACGTGAGGAGTTACAACCGTGGGCCCTAAGACCCTACATTACATGGCTGGAAAGCCGAAACTGACTGCATGCATGTGCTTTAGAAAGTGTGGAACTGGGTCGTCCAGGAGGCTCAGTCGGTTGAGCATCCGACTTTGGCTCAGGTCATGATCTCGCCATTCGTGGGGTTGAGCCCTGCGTCAGGTTCTGTGCTGACAGCTCAGAGCCTGGAGCTGTCTTCAGATTCTGTGTCCCCCTCTTTCTCTGACCCTCCCCTGCTTGCGCTGTCTCTCTCTCTCTCTCTCAAAAATTAAGAAAACATTAAAAAAATTTTTTAAAGAAAGCGTGCAGCTGCAGCTGGGGCCTTGGACTGACACCCGAGTATCGGCTTCCATGGTGGCCGGTGCTCACCAGCTCCGATCACAGATTCTTCTACAGTCAGAAGGCCCCACAAGGGCACTTACATCTATAAAACCACAGACCCAGTTTAACTGGAATGAAAAGCAAAACTAGGGGGAAGAATCACTGCAAAAGGGGAATGTGAGTGCCCTTCCTGTCATTCTGGTTCTTCCATGTAGTTATGATGACATCTCTTAAATATAAAGCACCCTCGGGGCGCCTGAATGGCAATCAGTTACATGTCTGACTTCAGCTCAGGTCATGATCTCACCGTTCCCAAGTTCAAGCCCTGCGTTGGGCTCTGTGCTGTCAGCTTGGAGCCTGGAGCCAGCTTTGGATTCTGCGTGTGTCTGTCTGTCTGTCTGTCTGTTTGTCTCTCTCTCTCCCCCCACCCCACTCCTGTGCTTGTGTGCTCTCTTTCTCTCTCTCTCTCTCTCTCTCTCTCTCAAAACACAAAACAAAAAAAAAACAAAAATCTGAAAAAAAAATTTTTAATAAATAAAAATAAAGCACTCTCTCTTCCACCCCAACCACCAATCACTGGGTGCTGAGTCTCTTGGGAGACTTTATCTATCAATGGGGCAGCAAGCAGAGGGAGTAATTTTACATCAACTGCGCTTGAAAAGGGAAATCTGAGGTCCAAGCACAAAGGGAACAGTGGCACTTTAGCAAGTCCGAGCACGTGCATGGCCTACAGGCACAGCCAAGAGAACCAGAAAACAGGGCACCTTGGGTTTACCAGGTATGTCAGCCCTGGTATCAAGCCCCCAGAAGAGAGAGGGCAGCCGGGAACTTCCCAAGTGAGCCGTTCTCATGCATGAACTCTAAGGGCTGGCTCTCCACAACCACTTCTGCTGCTTTGGGTCCAGGAAGGGGTTAACAGACCATGCTCATGAAGACCACAAAGGCATGGCTCGTGTAGAGCTAGGGGCCAAGAGCATTACAAAGGGGCAAAGATTATGCCACTTCTGTTAATACCCTAGGGATGCACTGGAAATGTGGTGATACCAGTGAAGAGCGGCCACCCCCTTCCCAGTACATTCTGACTCCCAAGAAACGATCCAGAGTACAAACCCCACTTCCATTTTGAGGCCGCCGTAGCTTTTCTAATCCCTAATTTCTCCTTTCCTGGAACACTGAGACAATCCTACCCCTCTCATAGGAATGCCAGAATGAATACTGGAGAACCCAGAGAGAGCAACTCGCACAGCACTAACATCCAGCAGACGTCAAATAAGTGGCAGATGCTATCACTCCCATCGTCCATCCTCATCAGCAAGTCACTCAGCTCAGGGTCAAGGTTGACTCCCCATCCACCAGGTAAAGGTTGACTATCACACCATTAACGCGTCACGAATATCTAATAAAATATAGCCGTGTTATCTCACAAATGAAGAACTGTATCTCCACAATCCACTGATTGCTCAAGAGGCCCAGGAATTTGTATTAAATATTTCCCATCTTTGGGCAATACTCTTTTAGATTCCACATTTTCCACAATCAAATGCTATCTCCAAAATATGTTCTTGGGAGCCTTCTGGATTAAAAAAGGAAAAAGAAAAGAAACTCAGCTGAGTCATATATGGTCCATCCTAAAGTTTCAAGTGAGTTTGGTTTTTATGTCTCCTTGGAAACAAATGACACAGGATCATCAAGGCAAGACCTCCTTCCGACTAATCTCCAACACTCCATGGTATATAAGAGCTGCTAAGAAAGACCACGCCCAGTCTAAAGCAGCCCCTATGCTGTAGACATGAAAAAGTGAAAATACGGTTGACCTTGAGGTATTCCTCTACGTAGACAATTGTAGATTTGGAGAGCAGAGAGTGAGTTTTCAGGTGTGACCCCCAAATAGAACAAGAGCAGTTAAAATATCCTTCCTATCGCCTCAGCATGGACCACTGCCAGTCAGAGCATTCCCTGCAAAGGACTCCATGAACTTGGGTCTCACTCCTCACTCTGCACGTACACAAAGCAGGGGGCCAGCTTTATATATGAGCGGGATGTAACTGAGTAAGAAGAGGCTGCAAATCACCCATAAGTGAGAATTAGGGATCAGAAACACAGATGCCACTAATTGCAGCATAGATGGTATAGAAGACAGAATTCATGAGGCTCTTGAAAAAGGTTCAAGAGAATGAGCCAGACAGGGAACCCCAGACAAGACTCTAGAGAGAAGCTGTAGTCTTAGTCACAAAAAGGCACTCATCTACTTTCTTCAATAAGAGAAGCTAAAAGAACTTATCAGACCCCACGGCATATCATTTACGGTAGCTACAAACATTTAGGATTCACTGCAGCTGATTCCGTCCCAAAGGGGAGGCCCAGTTAGTCCTCATGCTGTCCTCATGAATGCGGAGAACTATGGTAGGCACTCTAGGCAAGCTCTTAGGACCCAGGGCGGCCACCCATCCTTCAAAAATGTGGAGCTCTGACTTACTGAGCCCCATCCCTCTCTGAGCTACATATTACAGGGTCCTACAGCAAATGAAAGATGTTCCCACAGAATGAATCCGAGGTGATCAGCCAAGGCCGAGCCACTGAAAAGACCAAATACGTGGGAGGCCACAGTTCAGTCAATAGGACGTGGTGTGTATTACCATGTATTACCACTTGGATGCAGATGATAGACAGCTCCTGCTTCCTAAGGTTCATTGATTATGTATTAATAACATCATCAGCCTATTTTAAAAGGCATTATCTGCCAGGTAGACTCCTAATAACTATTTAAAGAAAGCATGCACGTTGCGGTCATTTTAATCATCACAGAAATTCAATCATGATGGAAGTAAGACACGATTTAGATTGAAGGAAGTTATATGTCCCCAGTAAGTCCTAGGGAGGGTTGGGGTATTTCTGATCCAGAACACAGAAGACGATACCAAATCTCTTTCCGTGGCTGCAGCTTCAAGTCAACCCAGTTATGAAATCCTAGGTACTCACTCTGAGAGGATAATGTGGATGAACTGTGCATGATATACGCCCTGTAATACCTAAACTGAATACAGACAAAGCAATGCATAGCAACCACTATGAACAATATGTCTTTATCGCCTTCCTTTTAAAATAGTTTTAATCTAAAAGAAATAAAGCAGTGGTAAGTACAACCACAGCGGGATGCAAAACAGAGTATTAAATGCTCCTAGGAAACCTCCCAATTTTAATTAGGGTGCCAGTAAAATTAAATTTTCCCAATGTCTTACCCTTGTCAACTCACCAAAAATGCAAGACTTGCTATTTCATGTAATCCACTGAGTGGTGAAGCTAAATGCTCATTTGTTTGTGTGCATGTTACCTACCAGGACCAGCTCTATCTGGGTCAAAAAAGAGGTCAACGGTCTCCATGAAATTTAAGGTTGTCACAATCTCAAATTGGGAACATTGGTACATTTTGCAAACACTGTCATTAGCTTTGAAATAACTGAGCACTCAGTTGGCTCATTTATCAGTGGATAAACAGAAACTGAAATTAAATTGGTGAGCTAACAAAGCTTTTGTGTGAAATCTAAATTTTCCTTTTATTGCCACGTACCAAGACACGCATCACAGGAGGAAAAAGTTGGGTCCAGCATTATTTCAAAGGAAAAAAAAGTGTCCTCCAATTGGCCTAAAACTGATAAAGTTCAACTACAATCTTTCAATGTATTTAATTAATATTTTATCCTCAGAGTCAACTGAGGAACGACTCTACATAATACTTATTAGAGAAATCTTATTAAAATCCTGTTTCCCCAAATGAGCAATTCCCTATTCAAAAGAAATAAAAATCCCTACTCAAAAAAATTTTTTTTAAATAAGGCAAACAAGTCACTAATTCGCTGATCCCTGCCCCCAGAGAAGTTCACATTCCTAAAACAGGAACATAGAGTTTTCCTCCAGCTGATCGCAACTCACTTTCCAGTTTTCTTGCACATCCCTTGGGAACACAAACTCCATGATGGAGGGCAGTGGGAGGCGTCTCTGTTTCATTTACTGCTACCTCCCCAATGCCCATAACTGAGTCTAGAAACATCGAGTGCCATGTTGGGCTGAATGGCTGAATGGGTGTCTGAAAACAGAACTGCCCTGGGACCCACAGAAGACAAACACCTGTCCTAGGGCCCAGCCTTTAGAAAGCATCAGGCACCACACAACACCCCCCCAATCCATTATGGGGAAACACACTGGTGCCCCCATTACGGGAGATCTGCCGCTGAGCACCTATGTGGCACGGCACATCACCCTAAACATCCACGGGGTGACTGCCACCAGTCAGGCCCCAGAAGACCACTGCCCCACGTCTCTCTTGTGCCACATCCTCGAAACAAAAGACCACTGTACCTGAGTGCCCTTGTGGTTCGTGGTACACTGCTCCAAGTTCAAAAATAGAAAACCCTTCTGGGTATCAGGAGTATTGGAGTCTTACAAGCTTCTAGATAACAGAAAAGACAAATTAATTAACTTGTCAAATCCCTTCTCTCTGACAGCCTGAATCCGAAAGATTCCTGTATAATAAAGCACTGTGTCCTGAAAATACAGACTATCCGTGGTCTTGTGTTCCGGCCCATGATGGGAGAGGGACTCCGAGACCGGCAGGCACTCCCAACGGGCAGGCGGCGGCCGACACACAGGCATCGCCGCGCTCTTCAGCGTGTCTGTTTGCAGGACTCGATGTGACAGGCATGAAACATGATGTCGATTCTTTTCGCCACATGGACAGTCCCTGCTAGAAGTTCAAGTGATTTCTTTTCATAATGATCTGTGATAAGACTTCAGTAACTTTCTTTAAAAAATTAAACTTCAAGTTTAAATCATTTTATGTAGTTTTATAGTCATTGTCTGAAAAAGCTATTTTATTAATCAAAAAAATGTTGATAATCTTTCATTTTTCTGTTTTCATCTGATTTTAACAGATATTTTTAAAGAGAAACAACTTGAAAGCACACACACACAGTCTGAGATTTTTCAACTTCCTACACTTGCTTTAGTTTACATTTTTGTGAACTGCATAGTATTTTATGCTTTGGGTCATCATAATTTACCTCAATGGTTAAATATTTTCAGTGGTTCCTTTTTTTTTTTGTATAAATACTACGGGCACAAACATCCCTGTACATAAATTTGTGGGTGTATCTTTAAACATTCCTTTAAGATATTTTTTTTTACTTATGAAAACCTTAGGTGAAAAGCATCTTTAAAACTTTTGATAGCGACCTCCAGATTAAACCTGAGAACGGAGAAATTGTATTTCTTACACACGGTGTTTGAGAGAACCCACTTCCGCGCTGCTCCAATACAATGTACGGATAGTTTAATCCTTTGTTAAATTTATGTTTTAAAAGTTGAATACAGTTTCTATCCTAAGCTGTTCCTTCTTGCTAATAAACCTGAATATTTTCCAAATATTTATTGGGCATTTAAATGATGGTTTAGAATTTCGCCAATTGTCCTATTATTTTTTTTTTAGTTTTAGCTTGTTGATTTGTAGGAACTATTTATTTATGAAGCAGATGAAATTTCTGAATAGACAGCTAAAAAAAAATCCTATTACTAACTCAAACATGTACTTACAAAAATTATTCAGAACTGTGTTCCTTTTATTAATGTGGTGCTAAATTACTTTATGAGTTCTTAAAGATTCTTATTTTTGGCACAGTTGAGGTAGGGAATGAGCTTTTCCCAGCGTTTCCATCTGTGAACACCAGTAACAGTATTTGCAGGCCAAACACAAGTTTAAAGGAGACAGGGAAGTGAACTCTGTAAAGTGGAGATTTGTAGAGTGTGATAATGAGGCAAGTCATTATGTTCTAACTGGTCCTAACTGTTTCATAAATGTTTCCTTTACCCTGTAAACTTTAAGGTCAAGATAATACGAGGAGCACTTAAAGCAAAGAAAAGCCATGTGGGCCTTGGCGGAGAACATGCCTTTTGGGGGGCACAGTGTGGGTGGGTGGAATCTGGAATACTCTTTAACTGCCATATGAGCACATAAAAATATATTTTCTCCTCTAGCACTACTGCCAAACTGAAACAAAGAACAAGTGGGCTGTGTCACTCCCCTTCAAGGAAGCACCTAGGAGTGACAAGCCCCCAAGGGGGCTGGTCGTCTCCGAAGGAGAGCCCTGGCAAGCACCGGGGACCACCACAAGCTGGGTACTGGACAGATGATCCAGTTTTCCCAAGAATGACATCACCTTTGCAGGCCCTTGGCCTCACACCATTTGTGATACGCTAATACCCAAAAGGCACATGTCATTAGCAAATCCTCCAACAAAACTATATTTAGATTTATCTAGCCTATTTTGTAATCCCTTTTTTAATCCCAGAAAATGAAGAGCTAGCAATATAGGGTAGACTTCACTGGAACTTGGAATTAACAGTAGAATTTTCTCCTCACCGTTGTTAATGCTGTGATATGCCTGGTGTACTTTTTTGTAGAAGTGGCTCAAATAGGCTTTTGAATTTCCTTCAAACCTCATTAGCAAATGTGAGGTCAAAGGATTATTGGTTAGCATCTGAAACATCTTAAATGTCACAAGCCATGCCTTTGAAATAAAATATTGTTGATTATAAAGAGGGTATCTTCATCAATGGGCAAGTCAGGGTGCATAACTTACACAACTGAGTCTTTCCTGTATCAGCATTCTATACAAGAGGGCTCGGGTTTATAGGTATTTCTTTCTCTAAGAAACAAAGTTTGGGCCATTTTGTATATATTGTCTGATTTTTTTAAGGCCATTAAGAACAGTGGAAATATAGTTTGTGCCTGTTTCGAGGGAGAAAAACAAGAATGGTTATGTGTCCCAGGTCACACAGCTGGTGAGGGGCTGAAAAACCCAGAACTGAAGCCTTAGATCAACAAGAGTTCCAAGAGCTGCCCAATCACAGTTCCACTCAGAGCAGCAGAGCGCGTGTGATAACTGTTCTAAATCTTTCCAAAAGAATGAAGAAGCTGTGATCTAATTACGGGGCCTCCCAAAGAACAAGGAGTGGGGGGCTAGAGGAAAGCTCTCTGGCCGACTTTGTTCCGTTCCTCGGTTTTAATTGCGTGGCTGCAGGGGGCTGGGGAGGGGAACAGCACTGCCTCCCGCTGGGCTCCCAGCGTGCTCCCCCTGCAGGAGGGAGATTCTGCCCATGAATTATATGGTTCGAGACATACGGGAAGAGTCTTGTCACTCAATCCCCGCTCCCATCTCTGGCCCGGAGGAGCCTGCAATGCCTCACAGGAGCCTGTAACTGTCAAACGGCATTCCCCAAACCCATCAATACTGCCTGCCGCCATATAAATACCCGCCCGTCTACGGGCTGCAAATATTTCAATCATCCCAAAGACCCGCAGCAGCGGCAGCCTCCGAGCGGACCTGCAAGGAAACACACCAAATCTGATGGCTTTATTTACTCTTCCAACGTAAGGGAAACACACACACACACACACACACACACACACACACACACACACACGCACGCACGCACGCACGCCAAAACCTTCACTTTCCAAATGTTTACTGGGAGATTAGAAAAACAACAGATGACAGCCAGTGTGTCAGCCTAGAAGAATCACAAAAATCCTTCTTTAAACAATCTAGCATCCAGATGAAGACTCCAGGCCAGGAGCCCCTGTGTATGTTTAAGAAGTTCATGGGGCCGGCATTCCTTCGGATTGTAAAGAAACAGACAGGGACTCAAGTCCAAAGCCAAAAGGGCCAGAAAGTGAGGACTTCCTTGGCCTCATCTGAAGCAAATGTATGTGGATCTGATCCTTAGAATCAAAACACAGGAGACCAAGGCTACAAGTAAGCATGCTCAGTCTGCATACTGAACAATTCAATGGGTCACTGTTTACACAGACCACGATGTGAACGGAGCCTTCCACTAGGTGTATCAACACAGATAATAGTTACAAAACTGCAGAGAGGGGGGTAACTGGGCCAGTTTACCACGCCCTAGTACCCTGCTCTGTTTTCTCTTCATATTTATTATTGCACTCATCATTCATTCATTCATTCATTCATTCATTCATTCAACAAATACTCGCTAAATGCAGATGAAATATGATTCTCACGGATTCCCGCAAGTACTTTATGGAGTAGGCACTGTTCTTCCCATTTAGCAAATGATAAAACAGAGGCTGAGAGAGGTTGTATGATCTGAGGGTAGGGAAGTGGGGGGGCGCATCACAAAGCTTTGTTTTCGGAGTCTGAATCCAGCGCACTTCTCTCCTGGACTGAGCTGCTAGGTTCATTAGGGCAAAAAGTCCCTTTCTTAGCAATGACTTTGAGAGTCAAGTTCTTGGACAGGAGAGTCAGGGAAGCAGGAGGCGGGAGGATGTAGTGAGGGGACAGGACAGTGGGCATGGAAGCCGGTGCTGGAGGCCAACAGGAAAGCAGTTTCTGTCCACTGCTCACCTGGCTTAGGGCAGGCGTGGAGCCCAAGGGGTGGCGGACAGGCCCGAGGCTGGTCATTCACGCTCTGTGCTTACACCTTGATACTGCATGGCCTCGAATAGGCTGCTACTAATTTCTCTGAGCTCCAAGCTCTTCATCTATAAAATGGGAATAATAGACCCAAAGACGTTTTGAGGGATGAACATGATTATGGATTGGTAGGGACGAGAAAAATGTCTGGTTGCCATGGATGCTCAATAAACTGTGGCTACTGCTCTTACTCACTATTCTGGGGTGCGCAACTCTTGGCAGGGCCTCCGGCATCTCAAGGGTGTGCATCTTCCTAAGTGGGGTGTGTGGGTACCGGAAGAATTTGCTCTTCTTTCGTGCCCCCTTCCCCAAAAACACATTAGGGGAGTCAGAGTGTCCCCACTAAGGAATATGACTTCTTGCTCTCTCCCCTCTAGCCAAGTAGCAAAGAGGGAGATAACGGCAAAAGCTAATTTATCCAAAAGAATGTATATTCTTCTCTTTCTGCAGTATAGTTTCTTCTTCTTTCCTGTACGTTTAGTCACTGAAGTCCCTTTTCCCTGCTTCTGAAAAGTAGCTGTCCCTGCCCACTGTTTTGGAAGTAAAGAACCCCGGGAACTGCTCTCTTGGTTCATAAAGTCAGCGTGCCAGAAACAAGAAGGTATGGCAGGAGATGAGGGCGGGGGGGCAGGGTACGGAATGTGCCAAGACGGTTACACCCTTATTGGTTATGGCAAACGTTAAACAGGCTAGAAAATCAGAGGCCCTGGAAAAGACTTGTAAAAATAACAACGTGAGAGCTTACTGTAAAGGCAAAGAACATGAAAAGAGAGGCTGTGGGTGGCATTTGAAACATGTCGGAGACCATGCTGGAAACTCGCCCTGAGCTGCCCTTGCAAAGTGAGGCCTCTCTGGAGGTTTTGCCCCTCTGGCCCCCGTAAGGACAGGCCAAGGTGTGGCCCTGCCCATGGGCAGTTTTCAGTCCCCTGGTTGGAATTGAGAAACAAGGGGCACAAGTTACAGACTATTCCCAATGCCCTGTAAGAGGGCTCTGAGAGAGGGAAGTTGGACCGCTGCCTGAAATGAGTATCTGAGTGATGGCGTGGAAGAGGCAAGGCTCCGTGCGAGAAGACAAAATGGATTCTTTTGTGTGTTCAAGATAATTCTTTAGGAATATTAAAAAAAAAAAAAAAAAGACCATCACGTTGAGATCTCAAGCTAAGCGAGGAGAGTAGGACAGATGTCCTGAGTGGCTCAGTGGATTCCGTTCTTGCCTGGGGTCTGTATTGTGAAATGAAATGCCTGTGGAGGCGCCCTGGGAGGCAGTGAGGGCAGAACTGGAGAGTCAGCCTCTAGCCCTGCCTGGCACTCGGTGCACAGCGGAAGCACACTCCTGATTTTACCACCTTAGCTTTCTCATTCCCGAGTCACTAGTACACAACTCCTACCATTAGTCTCTTGGGTTTTGTTTCTTGAATTCTATTTTAGTGAAAGTAATGTTGTTCATTCTACTCTGGGACTACTGAACACCAAAATGAAGTTTTATGTTCATGACATGAAATATCAGGTTTCCCCGGCTCTTAGGAAGTCGACATTAGATGGACTTGAATCAGCCACTGACCCGACAACTGTTCAAACGTGGTCATGACTTTCCGGTGCCCATGAGGCAGGAGAATGAGATGCTCTATGGAAAGCACAAAAACAGGAAGCTAGGATGTGATGGTATCTTTCAGGATCCCAACCCCTTCACTTACTGACCCCGTGATCATGATCGTGTGCAGGGTACTGAACTCCTTAGCACCCTAAGCCCTTCAACTATAACCACATTTATTCACAGAGTTCATCGAACGACTGAAAGACAAAACACATGCAAAACAGGGTCTGGCAAAATAAGGGTTAATCTATACTATACATGATTGTTATGATTATCATTACTTTCATTAATGAATCACTGGTCTCTGACACCGTAACCATGTTATGTGTCGGAAAGACTCTGTGCGACCTTAGGAATGTGACCTTGAGCAAATTGCTTAATCCATCTGAACCTCAATGCTCCCTCTTCTGCGAAATACAGAGATTATCAGGGATCTCCTGGGGATTCAAGGACTCGAGGAAGTAGATGCCAAATTTGTCTTTGCTCTCTTGCAAGAGCGAGCTGGAAAATTTGAACAATCATTCTGAACTACACAGAGAGTAGGGTCCGGCATTTATAAAGGACCTACGTAAACAGATGATATTACTGCCACTATTTGTGCTCCTATCAGCCCCTATGTTGAATAATCAATAATAAATGGTGTTTAAACAAACGATGTAATTTTCCAATCTGTGTTGTTCTAAGCTGACCTTTGCCCCTCATCGCCATTTGTCATGCATGCATAATTCATTGATGAAGCAGAAGGAGAAACATGGAGGTTGGTCTAAGTGGCCCTTTTTGGGCTGTTTTTGATGATTTGTTATAACCCTATAAATAAAACAAAACTTGTCATTGTAAATGTGTATTGGGTTATCTAGAGGTACACTTAGTGGGGAAAATAATAAAAACTAGCCTGCCTCTCCTGGAAATCTCAAGGTATAATTAACGGCTGGTAAGATTTATTCCAGAACGTGGGAGCCCTAAAGTAGAAGGGAAAATAAAGGCCACTGACAACACGAATGCTACAAGAACTGCCTGAAAGGCAGAGATATTCGCCATTTGCAGAAACTCTTTGCTAGTACACTTGTCTGGGGGGCAAAAAGGGAGATTCACCCGGTAATCCTGCTCAGGTGGAGATGTGTGTGTGTGTATGCGTATACACACATATACTTTTTAATAAATCATCAGTCAAGGGGTTGGCAGAGCTAACTTGACAACTTCAACCCTGTCACTGGTCCGCGCACGTGCACACACACACACCTCTCCAGCTGGACAGAAATACGTATACAAAAGTATGTGTATGCACATACATACGTGAACACATATGTGTGTATTCTTGAAACAAAGCACAGATCCGAAGGCTTGCAGAGCTGGCTCCAGTCAACTCTAACCCGCACACACTCGCTGCGCAATCAACGCTTCCAACATGGGAGACAAGAGCAGGACGCCCCTCTGTCCCCAAAGGGCACCTCTGTGCGCTCCCACAGATCATAGCTGATGACATGTCAATGAAACAGTGCTTGCTCTGGTCCCGGAGATCAAAATGAGGGCTTAACCTGCAATTTACTCTACAAGTCCCATGACGCTCGCCAGATCTGAAGACTTCATTCTAATCTTCCCTGCTGAAAAAATAATCAAATACTCCGGCAAAGATGTATTGACAACTCTTAATTAACCATGCTAATGGGGGGGAAGAGAGAGCATGGATAAATGAAATCCACACATAACCTAAAACCTCCATTTGGCCATTAATTTCCAGCTTCCCCTTCACTGAACCTTGCAGGGGGGCAGGTGCTAGCACGTGCTTTAACAACAGAACCCCGATAGTTGTGTCTGCACAGTTGTTGGACAAGCCAATGTGCGAGGAAGTGGCCCAGGGCGCCATGTGGTCCAACGGTCCTGGGGTTTAGCGGTAATGGCTTTGTATCCTCTTGGATAGAAGTAAATGTATTTTAGGCGGCTTTTAGAATGAGGTTAGTTGGAATAGTTTTGCAGCAATGGAGCCTGACCTGAGAGACCCGTTCCCGCTCCTCAACCTGTCCCCGCTGCTCCTCAGACAGAAGGAAAGGAGAGCAGGCAGAGGGAGACTGGGCACACACGTGCCAAGTCCCATGGTCACTGCTTTGGACTGTGCAGCTGACTGCAGTGGAACAAGCTGCAGAAACGGCAGGAGCTGATGCTTCTGAACTGACCCTAAGGGAGCCCGCGGACTCGCGCTTCCAGAGCACCTGCTATGTACCAGGCCCTGGGCACACACACTGTGATGGAACACCAGTAAACCAGACCCTGGATGGAATCTGGGCAAGGAGCAGAAGTGGGCTGCCTCCTCCTCTGTCTTCAAGCACCTGGCACAGCCACTCCAGATGGCAGGAACCAGGGCTGCCGGACCTTGGGCCAAGTTACTCCAAACGTCCGGGCTCAGGTGCCTCGATGGACACCCAGTAAGCATCCCTTCCAACACGAGTAACTTGTATCTGTTGGGCACCACCAACGGGCCAGGCATGTGTATACGGACCATCTCACTTCTTGCCAACGAAACATCTGTTGTTACCCCTGTATTACACAGGGAGGGGGAAACGCACAAAGGAAAGGAACTCACGTGCCCAGAGGAACACAGGTAGAAAAGAGCAGTGTTGGGAATCAATCCCAGGCCATCACGCCCCAGAACCAAGCTCTCAGCCGTGACACTGGCGTTTTTTGGAGCCCTCCCTGATGTGCCAGAGGGACAATGCATTCAACGCTTGGAGTGTGAATTTTTCATTTAATCCCCTGATGGTCCTGTGAGTTAGAGATGACTGCTGTTTTACAAATGAGGAAACTGATCTTGGAGAGAGAGGGGCAGTAAATTGCCAAGGTCACAGAGCCAGGGAGTGGGGGTGGTTCGCCCAAGGCCGGGTCCGCTTCTCCAGGTGAAGGTAATGATTCGGAACACAGGTCTGGAGTGGGTTTGAATCACTCTGTGTACAGCTGCTCCCTGGGGACCTGGCCTCAGCCCTCTGATTACTGTAGGACTTTATTACTTTCTGAATTCCCTTTGCTTATCTCGCTCTCCCCGTCCTCCCATTTTCCCCTTCTGGTGCCCTCTCCCCACCTTTCCAGGCTCCCAACCCCCACCCACAGCCATCCCAACTCTGCCGTAAAATGTTTGTGAAATGTGCACCTTTCAAAAGCTGCACGATGGTTCGCAGTGTGCAATCCTTGGGAAGAAGGAAGGGACCTATAAATCCAAATAACCAAGCCCCACTTGTTAAAATGATCACTTTGGTTCACCTGAGTTTATACAAAAATGTTTTCTGTGATCTGATGTCTCCTGAGTGTGCAGGAGGTGAGGGGGACTGTGAAGACCAAAGTGAAACAGTGAGGTGATCCAGGAACCGACCCACAGCCCAGAGGCAGGGGTGAAGCGGCAGAGGGGGCCGTATGCATTAATTTTAACCAGGGGGTTCACAGGACCCCTCCCCAGGACAACGCACAGTGAGGGACTGAGGAGACCTACAGAAGGGACTACAGTGACACCCTGGGCCAGTCGGCGGCGTGACTCCCTGCATTCACACACCACCTCCCCCTGAGACCCTGACCGCCAATCCCAGGGTCTCTAGTGGCACCTTCTGCACCCACGGCAGAAACAAAGGACAGTGGCCAGTGGGGAGACGGGTCCACTCAGGATGCAAGGAAGAAACAAGTGCACTGTCCACAGAGAATTTCAAAGCAGTGACAAAAGTGGCCAACGTCCAACTGCTTTGTATCATCGCGCGGTCAGCATCTCTAAACAGTGTCAGAGAAAACTTACTCCTCCCCGGCCGGCGGGGGGCGGGGGGCCCCATCCATCACCCCCCCTCCAGAGCTGGCACACCGCACTCACTCAAGGAAGACTCTCCACAGGACTGAACCTAATTAAAGCGGTCTGGGGAAGGGCAGCGATCCTGGTGATTTCTGGGCAGAAAACATGTAAACTGATACTGAGATACACAAAGTACATCTTTCAAGAAATGCCACGCCACGACGTCTTGTGTGACATAGCTACACATCCCCACGTGAAACTCCAACGGCACAGATGGACGTCGCCCCAGGCTGACTGGGAACGTGACATTTCACACTCCTGTGGCTACAAGGGTCACTCCCAGGGTCCCAGGATTTAGTTCCCTTTCTAGGGAGCCCAGGACAGGTCACGAATCCCCCTCGTCAGCAGATTCATGACTGCCACTTCCGGGCTGGCACCTGGCACTCCCCCCGCCTCCCCGTGCACAAGGTTAAAAGAACAGACTCTCGGACGACGGTCAGAGGGGAACCCGCTTAGAAAGAGGAAGCTGAAAATATTAAGAAATCAACATCGGCATTTAAAGGCAAAGCCCTTTCCACACCACAGAAGACGCTTCCCTATTCATCTTGTCCCCTGACTCTGCTCCACCAACTTGATGGAAGATGCTTTAAATGGCATAAAAACCAGCCATACATGAATAGCGGTGATTGATGGAGCCGTTCCAAGCATCAGCCAAAAAAACCGGCACTAAAAAATGCCTCAGGCTTCCCGTTAACTGTTTTACAAGGGAGGGACCAATACTTTTTCCTCCTCTTGTTTAAAGAATAAATTAGCAAAACAAGTACTTTCAAAAAACAGGGTATTTTCATGGGGGGCGGGGGGTGGGGGTAGAAGCTCTGTGGAATGTCGGTATATGCGTGAGGGCATTGAGGATGGTGACCACTGGGTCACAGAAGGCTTTTTCCATAAGCAGCTGCTTGGTTTCAGGGTACATCACTGAACTGGGTTTCCGTTAATTCCATGTAATAACAAACTGTTCTATAAACTTACTGAACACAATGTCACAGCGGCCACAGAACGAAAATCAGTCTTCGATGGGAGTCTTAAAAGAATGGACAGATAGGCCGTGATACAGAGCGGGACCGGGGGAGGAATTTTGCAAAAAAAAAAAAAAAAAA
>PJEM01005516.1:0-128637 GCA_004023845.1 Helogale parvula | reverse complement strand
ACTTCTTTTTAATACATTTTTTAAATTAAAGAGATAGGCACATATTTTTAATCTCTGGATAGTATATGGCTATCACGTATAAAGCAATAAAAGAAATCAGTAAAAGAACATATTGATAGGAAAAATAGAATCTTCTGAACATTGCTGCTGGTTTCTAGTAAGCTTTCTAAGGAACAGGATTTTAAAGAATCACTGGGTCAAATGATGTGTTTTTTAGGGCTCATGCTACATACTGCACAATTTTGGATATTTTATGTCTTTTAATGCTAATTTATTAGGTATAAAATGGATTTCTGTGGATTTGATTACTATCGCAATTTTTATATATTCTTATGTAAATAACCTATTTATTCAACAATATTTTGTGAGCACTAGGCCCGGTCCCTAGCACTGTGGACACAGCAATAAACAAGACAGGTGGTTCCCCCACAGAGTTTATAGTCTAGTGGGAAGACAAAAATTAATAAGGAAAGAAAGCAGGGAGGGAGAAGGGGCAGGACAGGAAGGGAGGGAGGGAGGGAATGAATGACTTAGAGTCCCAGTGCCATGTGAAAAAAGCAAGCAGCATTTTGTTTGTTTGTTTGTTTGATGTTTATTTTTGAGAGAGAGAGACAGAGAGACAGAGTTTGAGCAGGGGAGGGGCAGAGAGAGAGGTAGACACAGAATCCGAAGCAGGCTCCAGGCTCTGAGCTGTCAGCATAGAGCCCAATGCAGGGCTCAAACTCATGAACCTCAAGATCATGACTTGAGCTGAATTCAGGTGCCTAACCGACTGAGCCCCCCAGGTGCCCCACAGAAGCTCTGTTTTAGGAGTGATCAGAGAGGGCCTCTCCTTGAAGATGGCTATTAAACAGATAACTCACAAAGTGATGGGCTGCGTGGGAGAACATTCTGCACATAGGGAACAGAAGGTGCAAAGACTCTGTGGTCGACTGCATGGCCTTGGCTGAAAGGAAGAGTGCCAGGAGATGTGAAGATTTCCTTAAACTTATTGTGTCAGTCCTTCTCTGAAAACTTATTTCTATCATATTTTTAAATTTCTATGAGCCTTCTTCTCATTCTGAGTTTTCCTACTTTTTATAGCAATCTATTTTAATGTGTGCATTAATTTCTCGTGTCTGTAGGAGAGTATTATGTTTTTGGTTTGTTTTTGTTTTTCTTGGCACATGTATGCAGCATTGCCCCTTGTTCTCTAGATACTTTAGTGCGCTTATCTGTGCCTTTTTCATTACCCCACTGTCATTTTGGTGGCTTTTCTGGAGGCAGCAGAGGCAAACACATGTATTTTTTATCCTGGATTTTCCTCTGCTTTACCAGTCTTCAGATTTCTCCACTGGGCTAAATCTTAGAGGTCTCCATTTGTTTATGATTGCATTTCACACTGTATTTTCCTTGTCTCTCTGAATGTCTGTCTAGCCACTAGTATGGGGCTTATCAAATTGTCATGATTGAGCGTACTTTTCTTTATGTCCCCTGCCTGGCACACTGCCGCCAGAGCAGGCACTTAATATATGTTTAAGTGAATATAGAATGGCATCATGTAAACTTTTTGGAAAGTAGATGACAATGTAGATTTGAAAGTTATAATCCTATTTGTGACATTTGTATCAATTACTAATTAACAAGAGGAGTGAGAAAGGCAAAGCAGAAAAGCAGCAAGGATGGTACCTTAAAGGACTTGGGGCCAGAGATGCCCCAGCGAAGGGGACAGAAAGAGTAGTCAGAGGAGGAGGAGAGAACTTAGGGAGAGCCACGGGAAGAGAGAGGCAGAGGAGCATGCAGATGCCCTCTGAGAACTGGACGGTGCTGTGGGCCTTCGCCATAAGGGCGCTGAGGACGTGGCCTGGGGAAGAGCGCTCGTGGTGTGGACAGAACTGTGCTGTGGGTAGAGGGGCAGAGACGTTTCAGACTGTCATTGCAGCGGGGTTACCTTTAGAGGAAAAAGAGAAAAGGGCAAGAGCTGAAAGAAGTCAGAGGTCGAGTGCCTCTGGCTTGTTCACCAGCGAAGAGACTCCCGTTCACCAGAAGGGAAAAACTGAAGACCCAGGAAAGTGGAGCAAGAGAATGAAGCCCAGAAAACTGGTGTGCAAATGCCAGGGCTTGTTTTTTCCAGATTGTCTTTGATGTTACTGCCAGACTGCGCGGCTATTTAGTCTTCTTATCCCGTCCAGAACCAAGACGAGAACGCGTCGAGGACACAGTTCTGTGTTCGGATCTTCCCCCGCCACCATGACTCACTCCTCATAACCTTCCTGTGGGGTAGGTACCGGCAGCCCCTCTCCAAGCACAAGAGAAGGGCTGAGAGGGGGAATGACATGACAGAAGTTGAACGTGGGATTATTATTTTGTTTTGTTTGTTTTTACCTTCGGGTTTAAAGCTATTCTAAAAAAAAAAAAATGGTAACTTTCTTTGCCTTGCTGTTCTTATTTCCAAGGATATCCAGCCAAAATTGAACTTCTACACCCGGGTCCAACTTTCCTTTTAGATAATCGTTTTCCTTTTCTGTACTAAGGTTTTCATGTATACAGTTCATCATTAGGAAAGCTGACTAGAAAATTTAAAGACAGAAATTCTGTTCCTAGAGACAGCATTATCACTAATAAACTCGTTAATGTTGAAACAGAGATGAGAATTATTAGTAATGTGGAAAGCAGTGAATTTTTAGCCTCTAATCAGTGGTCACTAGACTTAACTCTGTTGGTGACGTTCAGTTATGAAGGAAACAGACTAGAATATGTGTGAAGTATTAGAAAACTATCCTCAAAGATTATGTCTATAAAATAAGATACTGTTAGGAATTCTATAATATTTTAAGATCTCCAGGAAGCTACCCTTTACTACCCCTAAACATAGAAACCTATTATTTGTGTTTTATACACGACTTTGTATCATCCTCAGAAGCGTCCTGGGTGACTACCGTGTGCGTGTATGTGTAAACATGTACACACCCACACAGGATTTACATGTTGTTACAGAGTCCGTAGTTACCTTCACGCTAATCTGATCTCCCTGATGTTTAGTACAGACGCATATCTTTGCCTCCATTAGTAGGAGAATTAACCTAAAAGCCCATAAGAAATGTAGGAGTATCTGTAGTCCATTGATCCTCACACGGGGCAGGCCCACCCCGCCTCAGGACCTCTGCACTAGCGGGACGCTCTCCCTTCAGCAGTCCTCAGCTCCCTCCTTAGCCTCTAAAGTCTTGGCTTCAGTGTCCTCTTTTCATTGTGGCCTTTCCTGAAAACTCTGTGTAAAATTACAAACCTTTCCCCTCACTCATCAGATTCCCTATTTCCACTGTGTTGCTTTTATTTTTTCCATAAGGTATGCCACTTAAAGTATTTTACTTATTTATTATATTGATAGCCCTTCTTCCTCTCATGAAAACCGCAGTTCCTTAAGGGCAGAAATATGTTTTGTTCATTGTTACATCTTAGCACCCTAATCAACACCGACTCAATAAACGCTTCTTCAAGGAATGATCACTCACGTTCAGATGATCAATCTGGCTGCTGTGTGAGAATGCACTGTAGAGTAGGAAGTCCAGGCAGGTGAATAGCGAAATGGTCTGGCTGAATGGAAGGAGCAGCTTAACTGCTATGTAGGGGACAGAAGACGAAAAGAAATGAACTTGCTCCAGGAAGAGCAGGGCCTCCTGCCCAAGTGCTGCTCCCAAACCTCTGCAGGTTCTTGGCCTCTCCTGTGGCCACCGTCAGCCAGAAAGACTCAAGGATCTATGTTCTCCAAGACCCCTTGGTCCTGGGGACTCTTGTTCATGTCCTGATGAGTACCAAAATTACATAAATCCTGTAACATTCTAAGACAGTAACGGAGGATGAGCTCTCACTCGAAAGCCCTGTTTAGGAAAAAAAGGAAAGGAAGAGAGAGCTAAATATTGTTTCACATAAAATAATGTAATGATAACAGTGAACTCTTATCCTGGCCAGGCTTATTGTGCACATTACAGGGCCCTTATTTAATGAGACAGCAAAACAGCAAGCATCTGAAACCTCATCCAATCTTGGAAGAGGTATAGTGGGGTGTTTTTTTGTTTGTTTGTTTATTCATTTATTTTGAGAGGGAAAGAAAATTCCAAGCCGGTTCCATGCTGTTAGCACAGAGCCCAATGTACAGCTCAGATTCACGAACCGTGAGATCATGACCTGAGCTGAAAACAAGAGTAGGCCGCTCAACCGACTGAGCCACCCATGTGCCCTGGAAGACCTACTGTTTTTGATCCTTAGTGCTCCAGTCCCAACCCCTCAACACTTCACTAATTCCGAGTAAAGCTCCCCTAACATTTTGTTTCCAGAGAGTTGTGTGATCTGGGAAAAATAAGATTTCCTTCCCTCTTAAGTTGCCGAATGTATTGGTCATACTTGGGGGCAACATTAAATAGTAAGCATCCTTTCCTTGATTGTATTGTTAGTCAGAATCTTAATGTTTTAGTGTGTATGCTTGGGTCCATTACTTATAATTTTGTTTTTGAATCAGGATTGGATGTTGGATATTATTACTTCTGAAGCATGCATCAGGTTGGTCACATGTCCTTTTTCTCATTAATATATTAATCCTTTTAATATATTAATTGATTCCTAATGGTGAACATTCTGGAACTCCTTGGAAAGATCCTTTGTTCAAATTGAATATTTAGGTAGTATTTCAGGAATGGCTTAGGAGTGCTGTAATTACTCCATCTTTCACATTGAAGAATGTATTTCGGTTTTCTCTGCACATGTACAGAGCACTAGCCATGTGGGGTTCTTGACTTACTTCAGTCTTTCCTCAGTCCCTTGTAGACAGGGCTTCACTGTCTTTGGCATCCCGTGTTCTTGGAGAGAACTCTTAGGCCAGTTTGTTTGTTTGTTTATTATTTTAAAATATTTTTGAGAGAGAGGGCACAGATGGTGGAAGGGCAGAAAGAGAGAGGATGACACAGAATCTGAAGCAGGTTCCAGGCTCTGAGCTGTCAGTGCAGAGTCCGACACAGGGCTTGAACTCACGAACTGTGAGATTATGACCTGAGCTGAAGATCGATGCTTAACCGACTGAGACACCCAAGCACCCCTCTTGGTCCAATTTTTAAAAAAATAGTTGATAGTCCATTTTTTTTTTCTGCAGCAAATCTCCAGAATTAACTTTTAAATTAGACCCCCAAACCCCATGAAGAAATACTGAATTTTACTGTTAAGTTTTCTGCAATGCATAATGGTATTTCAGCTTATTTTCCAAAACAGCAAATATTTTCTCATTTGTTTTTAGGAATGTAATAGACACAGAATATGTAAAATGCATGTACTATTTAGCAAAAACCTACATATTCTTCTAATCCCTTTACAAATTTAACTAATTTTTGTTCTTATAGCCACAGTATGCAATAGGTGCTATTTAATGGATGAGGAAACAGGAGCACAGATAGGCTAAACAACCTGCACAGGGTCACACAGCTAAGTGGAGCCAGGTAGTCTGGCTCCAAGGCTGTTGTCTTAACTATTATGCCATGTTGCTTCTCTTTATAGTTCATAACAATAAAGATGAATGAATAACGAGGAAAGCAAACACCCAGGCACTAGAACCCAGATTTGTGACACTGCCAGCGCCGTAGGAATGCTTTGTGTGACCCTTCCATTCCCATCAGCCTGCCTCCACCCAGGAATAACTGCTGTTCTCACTTTGGTGATAATTCCCTCTCCTTGCTTTTCTTCACAGTACTGCCATCGATAAAGGAGTCTCTAAATGATACATTTAGTTTAGTTAGTTTTTCAAATTTATCTAAATGGACTCTTACTATATATATTTGTGTGTGACTTCTTAAATTATTCATTCATTCTTATTGTCATATGTACATATCGTGTTAATGTTCGCTGTCATAGTTGGGACTGCTCTAACAGAATACCATAGACTTGGTGTCTTAAACACCAAGTGTTTCTCATAGTTCCTAGAGGCTGGAACTCTGAGATCAGGGGGCCAGTGTGGTTGGGGTCCCCAGGAGGTCCCCCTCCTCCTGGCTCACGGACAGCTGCCTTCTCACGCATCCCTCCCTGACAGCAGAGAGGAAGCAGGCTCTGTCGTGTGTGTCACGTCTAATAAGGGCTCTACCCTCATGACTTAATGACTTTCAAAGGCCCTCTTCCTCCTCAGTATTATCTCATTGGGGATTAGGCTTCAACACATGAATTCTGAGGAGACGCTAACATGAGATCCTTAACATCCCCTGATTTCAGTTACTCTGATGTTATACGTATTTGACAATCTAGTTGTCTATTCTATTGTTGGTGGGCATTTGGGTTGTTTCCATTGTGTACAATGTTACCTTAAAACTTAGGAACTGTGGTGTGCCTTTGCAAGGTAGATTAACTGTATGTACCTACTAGTGGGTTTGCTAAATCACAGTCTTTGTGCCTGTTCTAAGTAATTAGGTAGTGCTGAACTTTTTCAAAGACCTGAACCAAATTGCATTCCCACCAGTGGCGTGTGAAAGTTCCCATTACAGCACATCTTTCTCAAATGTGAAAATACCAGTCTGCACGTTTCCATTTTGTCACTCAGGTGGGTGTGTAATCTTTTCTCGCTGGCATTTAATCAGCCTTGCCCCTAGTTACTGTTGAGATTGGGTGTCTTTGCTTGTTTGTCACCATTATGGTCTCCTTTTCTTAAGTGCCTATTCAAGTCTCTTGCCCATTTTTCTGGCAGGCTTAGTGTTTTGTTTTACCAGTCTAGGTTCTAGTCCTGTAGGGGTCAGGTGTTGCAAAGATCTCTTCCCAGTAGGTTACTGTTTTTAATGTTTTCTTTCTTTCTTTTTTTTTTTTTTTTTGATGCCTTTGAACCTCCACATCGTTTTCATATTTGGTATGTTCTGTGTATCATTTATCTTTGAACGAGGGCAGTTCTGTCTGGAGTTTGTATTTGTCTAAAAGTGTGAATGGACCCCCTTTGCCCTTTGTGTTGTTTATTGGGTAGCACTTTGTTCTCAACGAGCTTTAGTTGGACAGCTGGTTAGGATATAGTGAGATGGTACAGGAGGCAGCCTCCAGTTCATGTGTTGCTATTGGTATTTCACACTCGGATTGGATAGGTCCTTTCTGGGGTCACTTGGTGGTGTGTGTTTTAGAAGTGGAGTCTGTGTGGCTTTGCACTTTTTCTCTTTTGTGTGTGTGTAAGCAGGTGAGGTTGCAAGGAGGTGGTCCAGTTAATGTATACCTCAGGCTTCATAGTAAATCATCCTGCCCACAGCCTTAGCTTTGTTGGTTCGGTGTTGATCTTGGCTCTGGTAATTCTGGTCAAGCTGACAGCTGACTCACAGTTCGTAGTGTCCTGTCCTCTGCTCTCATTGCCCCGAGGCCATTTTGTCTAGGATAAGAGGTGGGTTCTGAGAAAATAAAGTCGTAGTGGCCACAGGGTCCTTCCTTTAGTCCCATCTCAAGCAGCTCAACAGATCCTACTTTGCCTTTCCCTGACACCAGTTTGCATCTTTAAGGAACAGATATTTAGAAAAGGGTAGAGCCCTTTCGGACCCTCTTACCTAAAGAGAATGAGAAGCTTACAGCCTGTTGAAAGTTGGTGGGGGCAGGGGAGAACCCTCAGATTGTGTCATTCTCCCTTCAATTTCAAGTAGGTTGTGGTAGTTTATGTTCCAAACAAGCATATCTGCATTAGTTTACTTAATCTTCATCAGATTATTTTTATTCTATAGCTGTGAAAACTCAAACCCAGAGAATCAAGTAACTAGTTAAGATGGTAAGTAAATAGTTAGGCTTTAAACCCAAGTATGTCTGACTCCAGAGGCAGTAATTGTTTACTGTGTCACACTGTGATGTTGTATAAAGATTTAGTGTCAGAATTAGAAACATCACAGGAGAGAAGAAACTGCTAGTGGAAATCCCAGGTACAATGTGGCAGGGCTTTCTGATCTGCTCCCCCAGTCCCAGCTTGTCTGTATATTTTTTCTTCATTGTATCTTCATTATTCAGCCTTGTCCAGGGGTCAGTGATTTCGGTGTCCATCCCTCCTGCATACATAGGCTCACTCCCTTTTGTGCGTACCACCTCCTCTCGTTCTCCGGTTATTTATGACTGGTTCACTGTTCCTTCCCTCCCTTCTGTTTTTCTTCCTAATTGTAGGGACATCTTTGAAAGCTCTTAATGTGTCCTATAGTTATTCTCAGTTTCATTCTCTTATTCCGATCTAATTCAGTTTTTAGTCTCCCAGCACAGAAACCAATGTGCATTTGAATTTATTATTTTTTCAGATTGGAAGACAAGACTTGAAACCAAAGAATCAACCACAAAGCCCAACATTACTGAAGATATATCCTACGGGGTAATAATGGAAAGGGAAGGTCTCTGGCATTCTTCTTTAGGGGAAAGCTGGGAACCTGATAACTGGTTAGATGGGCAACAGAAAAACCAGGATAGACATCTGGGCCAAGTGGCAGTTACTCATGAAGAAACCCTCACTGAGAGGAGGACATGTGGAGGTAACGAATTTGCAAGATCTTCTAGTCAGGGGTCAATCCTTGATATACGACAAAGTATTCCTGTGGGGAAAAGGCCCCATAATCAGAATTCACATAAAGAAGACACTAAACAGAATTCTGAATTAATGAAAACTCAAAGTATGTTTGTTGGAAAGAAAATCTATGAATGTAGTGAATGTAGGAAAACCTTCAGCCAGAGCTCATCTCTTCTTAAGCACCAGAGGATTCATACTGGGGAGAAACCCTATAAGTGTAATGTATGTGGGAAGCACTTCATCGAACGCTCCTCCCTTACCGTACATCAAAGAATTCATACTGGAGAAAAACCCTATAAATGTAACGAATGTGGGAAAACCTTCAGTCAGAGCATGAACCTTACTGTTCATCAACGAACTCATACTGGAGAGAAACCCTATCAGTGTAAAGAGTGTGGAAAAGCTTTCCGTAAGAATTCATCCCTTATTCAACATGAAAGGATTCATACCGGAGAGAAGCCCTACAAATGTAATGAATGTGGGAAAGCTTTTACTCAAAGCATGAATCTTACAGTGCATCAAAGAACTCATACAGGGGAAAAACCCTATGAATGCAATGAATGTGGAAAAGCCTTCAGCCAGAGCATGCATCTTATTGTACATCAGAGAAGTCATACTGGAGAAAAACCCTATGAGTGTAGTGAATGTGGGAAAGCCTTTAGTAAAAGCTCAACCCTTACACTGCATCAGCGAAATCACACTGGAGAAAAACCCTACAAATGTAACAAATGTGGGAAATCCTTTAGCCAAAGCACATACCTTATAGAACACCAGAGACTTCATTCTGGAGTAAAACCTTTTGAATGTAATCAGTGTGGAAAAGCTTTCAGTAAGAATTCATCTCTTACTCAACATCGGAGAATTCATACTGGAGAGAAACCTTATGAATGTATGGTATGTGGAAAACATTTTACTGGGCGATCTTCCCTTACTGTACATCAGGTTATTCATACTGGAGAGAAACCTTATGAATGCAATGAATGTGGAAAGGCCTTCAGCCAGAGCGCATACCTTATTGAACATCAAAGAATCCACACTGGTGAGAAACCCTATGAATGTGATCAGTGTGGAAAAGCCTTCATTAAGAATTCATCCCTTATAGTGCATCAGAGAACTCATACAGGAGAGAAACCCTATCAGTGTAATGAATGTGGAAAAGCCTTCAGTCGGAGTACAAACCTTACGCGACATCAGAGAACTCATACGTGAGTTAAGTTTTCACTAAACCCTTCACCAAGATTAACTGTTCAGTGATAATCAGATAAGTCCTGTAACATAGAAACCTCATAAATGTAATGACTGTAGGAATCTTTCAGTTGAAGTATAAATTACTATACGAGATAATACAGACCACTACAGAAAAACCATATAAAATAGTGAAATCTTCATTCGGAAAGTAAAACTTACTCCTTGACATCAGAAGGTTTCAATAGCTCATGTTCTAAACAACGAGGATTCGTGTTGAAGATAAGTTCTGTTGTGTCATACTGCAGATCTCCTTTGGACATCAGAGACTTCACGCTGGAGAGAAAATGTGAGAGTGCTTAACTGGACAGCCCAAAGACCTGGTATGTAGTCCTCCTCTGCCGCTAACTTGGACAAGTCACCTTCTTTCACCAGGTCACAGCGTCCTTATTTGGTAAATGAGGAATTTTGAATTTAGAAGGTCTCCAGAATCCCGATTAGCTCTAAAATGCTGTAAACCTATAGATATAACCAATACTGGGAAATCCTTGACCTTTTACCATGTTATATATGTTATCTAGATGCTCCTAATCCACAATCTGGTTTCCCTGGATGTTGTGAGTCAAAATTCTCTACCTCTGCCAAATCCTATTATTATCCCTCCATGCCCCCCTCCACTGTTATTTTCTCCCCTAAAACATAGGCTGATTGCTACTGGGTGATGAAATAACTGTACAAATCTTAATGCCATAGCATGCTGTTTTGAGTTCTCAATTAACTCATTAAACTACTGTTAAATAAGCTAATTAGAAAATAGAATACCTTAATATAGTCTCTAAGTACATAGGACTCAAATACATATCTTTGTATCAGTCTATCAAAGTGGAAAGGAGAAGACACTGAACATTAATAGATATGGAAACTTTGCAACTCAAAACATTCAGAACAGTCATAGGTTTTATGTGATGACAGCAGTTAAGACAATTTCATTTATTTCATATATAGTTAATAAGTGCTAGATATGTGATAGACATGATTAGAAAATCAGACTGGGTAAGGTATATTCTTTGCTCTTCAAGGGCTAACCTAAGAAATTGACAGTGGGATGGGAGAGGAAAGGAAGAATTCAAGCAATAATGAGGGAGAATCTAGATAATGTGGTAATTGATTGAATATAGGAATTTGAATTTATTTGGGTGGATGGAGTACCAGAATCAAGAACACAAAGTTGACTGATTTTGTGGGGCAGTGATAAGTTCCGTCTGGGGGGTTTTAAACAATCTGTAGGTATCCAAGTGAAGATCCTGACAGACACTAGAATAACTAGCAGGGCAGTGATGAAGGGTACTCGGAGAGTCCTGTCATTGAACAGGACTAAGTGGAGGAAGTAGAACCAGTAGGAGCTGAGAGGAAACAACAGCCAAAAGAAAAATGAAAAACAAGGAAAACTTAGTAGATGGTGGCACAGAAGTAAAAGAATTTTGTGCCGGGTAAGAACAGTTAATATTATCAAATGCTTTGGGGGGTTAAAGTAACATAAAAATAGAAAACGGCCTTTGGTTTTGGTTACTGATAACCTGTTAAATATTAGTAGGCTGAAGAGTGAAATAAAGGTTGAAAAGGACTTAGTATCTTGACTGAGGAAGGAGATATCGAGAAAGATAACTAGAGGGAGATTGGGGTTGAGAGAGTGTTATCTTTCAGAAGAGCTTTTGGCTACAAATACTGGAAAGCCCAGTTAAGAATGCTTAATCCAGCAGACCTGGATTTTATTTTATTTTTTCTCACATAACTAAGTCTGGAGGTAGGTTGGCATTGTTTCAAAGACAAAATTAATTCAATGTCATGAGTTTCATGACTTTTCCATCAGGGTTATATGATGGCTGCTCTGCTTCTGATAAAACATCTGCATTCAAGGCAGGAAGAAAGGGGCTGGGAAACACCAGCAAGATCTGTGCCTTTTATCAGGTTTTCCCAGAAGCCCCTCAGCAGACTTTGGCTTACGTCTCAACTTTTCACTGGGAAAGGTGGGAATCAAGAAATGATGGGTACATATGTCTGTGGGTGGCAGTGGAGGAGGTTCGCTATGGATGCTGAGCCCTTGGGCAGTTCAGTCTCTTTGGGCTCTGTGACCTCTAGAGTCTAACTCAGAACAAAGACAAAGGGGGCCTGAATTGGATAATTCTATCCTCCCAAACCTAGATCTTTAATATGTGTCCCTTACACCTAGTTTCCTCCTATCCGTTCACACATTTCTTTTTCTAAAGGAGGCCAAGAAGAGATGGGTAGAAAATAGATGACAAAGACAAAGAAAGCAAAACAAAGGATCAGAAAGCAGGCACAGGACAAGGGGGAGAGGAAGAATGAAGTGTACTGAAGCCTAAGATGGATGCACTAACTCAAAACTTGGTAAAATATTAACCTTTAGAAGAAGCAGCTGGAGAAATGGGTCAGCCAAATGGACATCTCACCATTTTTTCCAGAGTTTTGGAAGCCTTAGGCCCTCCTAGGTCAGTTCTCAGTCATTCTGGGAGACAAGTAGGGAGGATGGCCTTTCGACCTCTCCTCTCTCACCAGGCGCAGGACTCCGGGTTCCACTTACTAGGCACGAGACCTTGGGCAAGACAGTTAACCTCTCCGTGCGTCACTTATTTGCTAGTGGTGCAAACCCCATAGCTTTGGATTACATCAGATACTCAGGTAAAGTGCTTATAAAAATGCCCAGCATACTGAGAACATAGTTCTCAATAAATCTCTCATTATCATCCTCATCCACCTGAAAACAAAATAACATTCAGACTCCTTAGCATGGCATCCAGAAAATTATATTAGAAGAATCACTAGACTCTCCAAACAAATGCCTTGGAGGATGGTTTTGTGACTGTGGGAGGCTGTCCCTCCCCAGGACTGTTGTAACAGTCTCCTGGCTGGTTTCGCTGTATTGTCTTCTAACCCCACCCCCCCTCTCTGGTCCCCACAGCCGGCCAGTGAGTTGTCAAAATGTGCTCGGCCACGTCACTCTTGCACAGACTCCTTCAGTGGTTTCCCATCACGCACAGAACAAACCCAAAGACCCTAGATGGCCTTCAAGGTCTCCAGGACCCTTCAAGCCTCCTCCCCAACTCTCTCTTGTTCACTATGCCGTCTCCAGTCCCAGTAACCTTCAAAAGCCTCAGGCCCACCTGTCTTTGGGACATCGCTGTCCCCGCCCCCTAGACGGCTCTTCCCCAGGGACTCACACGATTTCCTCTCTCGCGGTATTCACATCTCTATTCAACTGTTACCTCCTCAAAGAGAATTACCGAAGACATTACTTAAGATAATCCCCCGCCCCCGCCATCACAGGTTCACTGCGTCAACACTACCTGGTTAAGTATTTTCTAGGTTTTGTTGACTGCCTCCTCTAGACTCCCACCTGCGTTAGGCGCAGGTTTTCGCTGCTCTTTCCCCAGCCCCTAGAACAGCGCCTGACACGAGTGCTCCAAAAATGTCAAGAGGATGAAACCTGCCATAAAGCCCCAAACAGGATCCTGTGGTGCCACACAAGTCAATGACACTGCCTCCTAAGAGGTGGCCGACAGTTCCCCCAAATGACAAACTTCAGGTCACATTTTTGGCTTTTGGTTTGTTTAATTCACCACCGACAACGTTAAAACCACCTCTTTCCTTCCCGAGCTCGGTGAAAAAGTAAATTCAAAGGCATCGAAATATCTGCAAAGGGACTTTCTATCCATCATCTCATCCCTGCCTGCCCCCACAGAAATAACCACCACCCCGGCGTCCGACACCATCTCCTCGACCTCCGGGCTCCGTCCTCCCCCGATGAGTCGCCGACACCGAGGTCGGCTCCACCTCCTCGGCGTTTCTCCTGCGCCGCCGCCCGGGTCCCAGCCACGGTCTAGGGCCCCCCGGCCCCGCACCCCGGCTGCCGCCCCATCCGCGCCCAGGCCCGGCCCCCGAGGCGCAGTCCCGCCGCCTCCTCCAGTCTTCTCCGCGCGGTCCTCCTCCAGGAGGGCGTCTTTGCGGCTTCTCACCTCCTACTCCGTCCTCGGGGACCGTCCCCGAATCGCTCCCAGCGACCGACCTACTTTATCCTGTAACCAACTTCTCGCTGGTCTGTACCTTCCAGGGGTTATTTCAGGGCTGAGGGAGACTCTGAGTCTGACTAGAACGGAACCAAGAGTCGCACTTGCAGGGTTAGCGCACGGGGGAATAGATGCACTGAGGAACCGTGACGTCCCCGCCGTGACCTCTGGGAAATGTAGTTTCGGTACAGAAAGCTGCCAGGCCTGTTGAAGAGGGAGGCCGTGTCTGCGCATGCGTGCAATATCACTTTCTGCGCTGCCGCCGCTTCGCCCTCTGGGAAGTGGAGTCTGGGAAGCCAGAGCGTTGCAGCCCTCTGACTTGAGGGCATTCGACTCCTCGGCTCCCCGGGCAACGCGCAAGCGCAGTTCCGACCCGGGCTGCCGACTCCAGCTCATTGTGCTCCGCCTGCAATGTGGCGGTTGCGGTTTCTCCCGCGGGCAGAGGCTCCTCAAAGGGCAATCCGGTGGTGACTAGGCACGGTGGCCAAAGCCGCGTCGGAGAGTGGGAGCGGCTGGGCCCGGGGGGAAAGGGCGAAGGGAAGGCCGAGTAGGTACGGTTCGTAGTCCGTTCTGGAGGACGCCGATCTGATGCCCCAAACTTACCGGGACGTACGGCTGAGGTTTGATTTTAAGAGGAAAAGGGAGGACGGCCAGGTGTGGGCTCTTGGTTTTAGGGTCTGAGTCTGCGAGTGTATGCGCAGGAGGATGCGGTTAAGGCCTCTGCGTGGGTCTCGGAGCCGACTCCAGGAAACCCGATCTCGCTGCAGGGGTGGATGCCCCTTGGGTATTTCGGAGCCCTGTCTGCGGAACTCGCCCTGGCCGAGGCAGCCGCAGCAGCAGCAGCTCCTTGGGTCCCGAAGAGCGTTGTATGAATGAGATTCCTAGCCTCCTTTCCCACACCCACCCAGCCACACAAATACACTGCTTCTCGCCCACCTTTGGCTCTTTGTCACCCAGACTGGGCCCTTGGAGGGGAGAGGCCTGAGGTCAGAGAGAAGGGCTTGACCTGAGAAGCCTTGACAATGAAGATCCAGGCTTCTTACCTTGCCCTTTGCGGCAATACTTCACCTCCCCCTCCCAGTATTTAGGCAGCTTTCCGGGCAAGAGAAACTTCTGTTGAGACCTCTCAGGGCAAAGGCTAGGGGGTGGGTAGATCTGGGGGCGGGGGGGGGTCGGGTGACGGGGTGACGGGTGCTTTCTGCAGGGAACAGCCAATGTATTTAAGATACAGAAAGGAAATGTGGAGGATTTGATCCAGATGCTGGCGGAAGGCATGGGGGCCATGGGAAGGGATTCCCTTTAATAGTGGAGGCCAGCAGAAGTGTCCTCAAAAAGAGAAGAGAGAATTGGGAGCAAATAGGGACTAAGAATCTACTGCTTCAGGGTAACAGAGGATTCCCAGGATGTGAATGCTCCCAGCCTCACTCCGGACTGTGGTGTGATATCTTTTAACCCAGTTTTCCTCGTAACAGGTGTGTAGAAAGTTCTCACCTAAGTCCCGCTCTGCCAGTCCCTAAAAGGGCTTATCAGAGAAGGAATGGCTGTCAGGCGTCTGCCAACCATGGTCCAGGTGAGTGGGGATGGCTCTGGGGTTCCCCCTGCTCCGATCTGCCTTAAAGTTTTTTTTTCTTTTAATGTTTTTATTCATTTTTGAGAGATAGATACAGAGCGCTAACAGAGGAGGGGCAGAGAGAGAGGGAGACACAGAATCTGAAGTAGGCTCCAGACTGAGCTGTCAGCCCAGAGCCTGACGGGGGGCTTAAACCCATGAACCATGAGATCATGACCTGAGCCAAAGCTGGATGCTTAACCAACTGAGTTTTGAATGTAGAGGTGTGAAGAGTGTGGGCTTGTTTTTTGTTTTTTTTTTTTTTAACCCTGACCAAGAGCTTTTCTAATCCAGTCTCAGTTGGAGGCTTGACCCTGTTTTCCTTTTTCCTTGGCCCCCATGTTGGGCTCATCCAAATGGGTGAGGGAACTAAGTAACTTGTTCAAGGTCGCATAAATGACATACCCAGAACCCAGATTGTAACTTGTACCCTTTCCACGAGCAAGCAAGAGTAGGGGTCCAAGTGGTTTTTTTTTTTTAATGTTTCTTTATTTTTTGAGAGAGAGCTAGCCAACAAGGGGCAGAGAGAGAGGAAGAGAGACATCCCATGCAGGCTCCACACTGTCAGCGCAGAGCCAGATGTGGGGCTCGAACCCACAAAACCCGTGAGATCATCACCTGAGCTGAAACCAAGAGCCAGATACTTACCCCATTGAACCACCTAGGCTCCCTGGGGTCCAAAGTAGTTTTAAAGGGAACACCTAACACAGGAGTTGAGTGAAGAGGGAAATTGGAACACTTTCTCGGGGAAGTGAGACGTTTTTCTTTTTTGATGACATACGTTTTTTTATGAAGTCATTCAAAAGATATGTTTTCAATTTTAATAAGTTAGTAACACACTTGGAGCAGGGTCAGCCTTCTTAGAATAAGGTGTGACTCCACCACCTTGAAGGAGATAGCCTTCATTTGAATGTATAAAATCTGTTGACTTCAGTAAAATCATTCTTATTCCCTCACATATTTAAGCCTGCCCAGAGCTGGAATCAGCGGCAGAAAACACTGGAAGAGGTGAGCAGCTGGTTGAAGGTGCCATGTGCAAGCGCCGTCATGGCTCACTGGCTGCTCACCCTTCCGCTTCCGGTTTGACCTGTCCCTCAGTACCCATCTCTGGTACTGCTGTTTTCTCGAAGCCCATCACCATGGTGCCAATCCACTGTGATAGTTCCCTACCGTGACCCTTTCCTCAAGTGCATTGTTGATGTCACATAATTTGTTTCCTATTGTTATTATGGCAGTGATGAAAAGGGGCACAGTAGTCCCTGACAAGTTGGTTCATGGGTTCAATCCAACACATGTGCAAAGCTCTGGGTACAGGTAACAAAACCCTACGTCAGACTCCCTTAAGCAAAAGCAGGCCTTTACTTGAAGGATACTGGGATTTCTCCCAAGTAATTCTCCACATGCAAGGGAGCAACTGGACTTACTAGGCTGTGGAGGTAGGGTCTACAATAATCAAAAAGTCCTTTCTCTTGGACCTTTGGCTTTTTTCTCTTCTGCGTAACTCTTTCTCAGTGCACACTAGCTCTCTTGGCTTCTCAGCCAAGAGTTTCCAAGGAAGACGCTCTTTGTGATCAGAAGGGACAAGGTCACCTTGTCCAGAAGGACTGTTTCTACTGGAACTGTGTATGTTCCTGGAGGTGAGCAGATGAGGACAAGCAGGAGTTGGATACGCAATATATCATAGGGGCTGGGTACATGGGCCGTGTTCTAGAAGACATGCCAGGAAGATGAGAGATGTGGAAATCGTCCATGGCTGTTTGGAGTTAAGAGTCCAGTGGGGGAAGCCAACAGTAAATGAAAACTCACAATAAAGCAGGCCAGTGCTTTGCTACGCCTACATCAGTGATACGGGGGTTGAGGAAGGTCATGCCCGGGAAGTAATGTGGAGCCTGAGCCTGAGTAAGATTTGCTCATAGGGTAGGGGTGGAGGCAGGGCTGGGCAAATCGAGGGAGATGGGAGAAAATGTTCAATGCAAAAGGGACAGCCAGGGGTGCCTGGGGGGCTCAGTCGGTTGAGCGTCCCCACTTTGGCTCAGGTCATGACCTCACGCTTTGTGAGCTCAAGCCCTGCATTAGGCTCTGCACCTACAGCTCAGAGCCTGCTTCAGTTCTCTGTCTCTCTCTCCCTCTCTCCCTCCCCTGCTTGTGCTCTGTCTTGCTCTCTCTCTCAAAAATAATCTTAAAAAATATATTTAAAAAGAAATGGGAACAGCAAGTTAGAAGTCTCCATGCTAAGGAAGCATACCTTGTCCACAGTATGCATTTCTGCAAAGCAAGGAAGCAAAGTCCGGTAAAAGCCTGGCCCCTAGGAGCCCCTGAGGAAAGGCTCACGTTGTCACGGAGCCCCAGCCTGCTCTGTGCTCATGGCTAGAGAGCCGTTTTGGGGGCCGCCAGGCTCTGCATTTCCCAGAAAGCCATGGGAGGGGGTAGCCGCAGGTCACCAGGAACAGGTTTGCTGTTACAGGAATCAGTGACCTTCAAGGACGTGGTCGTGCTCTTCACCCGGGACGAGTGGGCACAGCTGAGCCCCACTCAGAGGGCCCTGTACAGGGACGTGATGCTGGAGAACTACAGCAACCTGGTCTCGCTGGGTGAGCGGGGGCCTCCGAAGGCTCATCTTCACGTGTGGGGATCTCTTGCGGACCCTTATAAACTCTTAAATGGGAGTTTATGAGCCGGGGGTGGGCTGCTCGAGGATGTTATCTTCAGGGCCCTGCATGCCTGCCCCGGTGTCCCCGGTATATGACTCTTGTTGGAGTCCAAGTGCAGAGGCTTCACAGGTGGCCGGGTGGAATCCTCTCTCCCTTACAGCAGGGAGAAGGACATGGGGACAGATTGTCTGTGTCGGGCCCCAGCCATCTTTTCTTCCTCCTGGGAATTCATCCGTCCCCTGTCCTTCCTATTGGGTCACCTTTTCCAGGAAGTCCCCAGGACCAGATTTTGCAATGATTGTATCACTGGTGTGAACAGATGTGCTCTATTTCCCCCCTCAAAAACAGGACTCTTAGGCCCCCAACCAGATGTGTTTTCCCAGCTGAGAAAAGGAGAAGAGTGGGTGCTGGAGGGCGCCTCGGGACGCTTCTGCCTTGGTAAGGACCGTGCATGTGGGGGGTGTTGGGAGGAGCCGGGCAAGCACGCCAGGCCTGCGGACTGAGAAGCAACAGCTTTTCCCTTCCCGTCTACCTTAGCATCTTGTTGCCCCGTGGGCTCAGGGACCCTCCCGTCCGTGGGTTTTCTTCTCTCCCTGTTTGGCATAGATCAGTAGGCTCCAGTTTGGGAAAACACCCCGCACGTACGCTCGCGTGTCCTTTTGTCTTGTGTAGCAGCCAACGGTGACGTCTCTGTTCACCAAAGTTCTCCAGGGAGGGTCACACACAGCCGGGCATCTTCTGGTCTTGGGGGCCAGTTAGCCACCTGCCTTCTGAGGCAGCTCTTCTCGCTAACCACCGCGCACTCCTTCAGTCGCCTCCATATCTGGCACAGATATTCAGCCAGCGTTTGATCATCCTCTGCTTTTTGCCAGCACCGCACTGGGCTGTAGGCACCATGAGAGTGAAGCCAGTCTTGTATCACTCATTGGCCTCTAATGGGTGGCACAGACTTGTAGCCCATGGCTACAGAGAACATGACAGTTATGTGGTTTCGACTTGTCCTAAGGAGCCCTTTGGATCTGGGAAGAGGGGTGCCTCTCCTTGCTCCTGAATATTCTAGAGGGTGTATTGCCTTATGCAAGATGTTACAACATTTCGCTTTTAGCTAGTATTTTATAGGCTGGAAAATATTCTTATTTATTTTTATTTTATTATTATTTTTGGGGGGCGCCTGGGTGGCTCAGGCAACTGTCCGACTTCGGCTCAGGTCGTCTTCTCTCAATTCATGAGTTCGGGTCCTGCCTCGAGCTCTGTGCTGACAGCTCAGAGCCTGAAGCCTGCTTCAGATTCTGTGTCTCCCTCTCTCTGCCCCTTCCCTGCTTGCGTTCACTCGCGCGCTCTCTCTCTCTCAAATAAATTCAAATAATAAAAATAAATTTTTTTAAGTTTATTTATTTTCAGAGAGACAGAGACAGTGCAAGTAGGGGAGGGGCAGAGAGAGAAGGAGACAGAATCTCAAGCAGACTCCATACTGCCAGCGCAGAGCTCAAAGTGGGGCTGGATCTCACCAACCGTGAGATCATGACCTGAGCTCAAGTTCAGGGTCAGATACTTAACCGACTGAGCCACCGAGGTGCCCCTGGATAACATATGTTTTTAAGCGTTTGTTACTGATTCTTCACCCAGCAAAAAAGGCAGGGATTTATATAGCCTATACTAAATAACTCTACCCTGGAAATGTCTAGGACCCAATCTGTTATGAGATTTAAATGTCTTAGCTCTAAAACTCAGTTAAAAAAATCTTCTGACTTGCCCCAGTAGCATTCTGAATTTGTATGTTCTATTACAACCGAGCTAAGGCATTTTTAATAGGTCATTCTGTATTACGTGAGTGTTCTAACAAAAATGAGGGGGGGGGGGATTAAATTCATCTGCGGTCCCACCATCTGGCCTCACAACATGCTCCATTCTTCCATTATTCATCGTTACCATTAGTTCTTATTGTGCTTGTTGGGGGCAGGAGGAAGGAGTTTCATGCCTAGAAGTCAGGTACTGGTAATGATATGACAAACCAGGTGGTCATGGTTCAGGCCCCCCACGTGCCTTTCCCGAACCTTTGGGTCCAGCGCCTCGTGTTTCTGAATTGCCTCGACACCCCAAACCTTGAGCTGATTCACGGGGAGTGATCGGTGGTTAGCCGGGCAGTCATGGAAAGAAGTCTTATGTTATGCTTCCCAATAAAGTTGTATAGCTGTTCCTCTCATCTTTTGCAGACACATTTTTACTTTTGAGTAGAACCTTCTTCTCATTTGTTCTTTAACCAGGAATTGCTGCTATCAAGAAATGGCAGCCCTTCCCAAGTATTTCTTGCCCCCCCCCATGTGACTCTCTGATTATTAATGTGTTCATGACATCGTTTTCCATTTGGGTTTTTTCTTAGTTCTGCTTCTCTTGCTAACGACTGACTGTGACTTCAGAAACCATATGAAACAGTGGTATTAGGTTCATCTCTCATTTTGAAGGGGCTGGATCTAGAACTTGTCCATTTTTGCACCGATTACCCTTGGTTTAGGACAGACACTTTTCAGTCGTAATGCTTCTGATAGATCGTATCCTCTCTGGGCCATGAGCGAGTGGAGGGAGAAGATAGTTGGCTTAGGAGAGCAGCTGGGGACCGTCACTGTGCCGTGTGTTTTCTGAGGGAATTTGTGTGAACTGCCCGTTCGGTTCTCACAACCTGTGAGGCAAGTGTGATTAACCACACTTAGAGAAAACCAAACCTCAGTGAGTGTGGTTGAGTCGCTGGGACAAGTTTAACGTTGCCGGCTCTGGCAAGTCAGGATTGGGGTGAGGCCAGCACGAACCCCATCTGACTTTCAGTCTCCTTTTCTCCCCTTCTCCAGCATCGCTTCAGTCACCCAGAAGTTGTTTACTCAGTAAACCTAAGAAACACCAGCTGATCCCTTAATTTGGGAAGTATGTTAATAACTTCTTAGAGTTACCCTATTTATTAATCTGTTTAGATGTCTTTCTGTTACATCAGTTGTACATTTTACCAGTTAGTTTTAAACTTTTTTTTTGTTACATGAAGTGTATTTGTTTACAACTGGCCATAGAATTCCTCTACAATTTTAACACTTTATATGATGTCCGCTTAAGCGTTTCTAATCTTATCTACTTCTTTTTTCCCCTCTTACATTTGTTGGATTATTTTTTTTTCCAGGGAACCAGTTCTTATTAGTCCTACAGGTTGTAATTTTATTTCTATGCTTCCTTGTTTTATTTTAAAATAAACATCTTTTAGGGCACCTGGGTGGCTCAGTCAGTTAAGTGTCTGACTCTTGGTTTCAGCTCGGGTCATAATCTTAAAGTTCATGAAAACTGAGTCCTGAGTATCAGGGCTCTGTGCTAACAGTGTGGAGCCTGCTTGGGACTCTGACTCACTCTCTCTCTCTGTCTCTCTCCACCTCGCTCTCTGTCTCTTTTTCTCAAAATAAATAAGTAAACTTAAAAAAGTAAGCATATCTTGATTACTGTATGTTCTATATACAAAAGAGAATACGTGGTATTTTTTAAAGTTCGAAGAATAAAGAAATGATACCCATGCCCTTTGTCCAGCCTAAGAAACAAAGCGTGGGGGCAGATGGGAAGTCCAGGATGCCCGGCATCACCGCCCCCTTCCTCCCTTCAATGCCAGAGAGAGCCACTAGCTTGAATTTTCCACCAGCAGTTCCTGTGCTGTTCACGGTTTTCCCACGTTTATCTGGACCTCTGAGCAATGTCATTTAGCTTTGTGAGCTTTCAAGTCTGATATGTGGGGGCACCTGGGGGGCTCGGTTGCTTGAGCGTCTGATTTTGGCTCAGGTCATGATCTCGCGGTTCGTGGGTTCAAGCTCCTTGTTGGGCTCTGTGCTGACGGCGTGGAGCCCCCTTTAGGTCCTCTGTCCCCCTCTCTCTCTGCCTTTCCCCTACTTGCTTTTGATATACATATTATACAGTTAGATACATTTCCTCAAGTTGCTGTTTTTAAACCCTTTTTGAGATATGTACTTCTGCACTTTGACATTCCTTCAATGATGGCACCTTAATTTATTCATTCTGTTGCTGATAGACCTGTGGGTTGTTTCTAGACTTTGCTCTTTGGACTGATGCTGACTGAATATACATGTTATATTGTATATACACGTTTCCAGTCTTTTTAGGGTATATGCACAGGTGTAGCTTAAGGTGGGCTTAAGGATACATGCTTTTCAACCTTTGAGACTGTTCCAGATTACGGGTTAAATTAGTTGTTCCAAATTACACTGATGGTTCATGCAAGTTCTTGTGACTTTGCGTTCTTGCAAAAATTTGGAACTGTTAGACTTTTAAAAATTCTCCTACTGCAAAATGGTATCTCCTTGTGGTTCTGATTTCCATTTCCTTGTTTACTAGTGAAATTGGACATCTCCTCGTGTGTTGATAATTTGTGTTCTGAGACTTACATATTCATATTCTTTGCCTATTTTTCTATTATAGTTCGTCTTTTCCTTAGTCATTTGTTTATTCAGGAATCAAATAAGAGTGTCCCTTTATAGCTTGTCTTTTCTCTTTCTTTGCTAACTGAAGTTCCTAATTAGCAAAGTAAAATGTATCAGTCTTTTGCCTTAATGGTCTTTATCTTTGTGCTTTTTATGTCGTGTTTAAATGATCCTTTGTAGAGGTGCTTGAGTGGCTCAGTCGGTTAAGTGTACAACTTCCGCTCAGGTCATGATCTCATGATTTGTGAGTCTGAGGGCCACGTTGGGCTCTGTGGAGCCTGCTTTAGATTCTGTGTCTCCCAACCTCTCTGCCCCTACCCCACTTGCACTCTGTCTCTTGCTGTGTCTCAAAAATAAGTAAACATTAAAAGAAAAATTTTAGGGGCGCCTGGGTGACTCAGTAGTTTAAGCATCCGACTTCGGTTCACGTCATGATCTCATGGTTCGTGGGTTCGAGCCCTGCGTCAGGCTCTGTGCTGACAGCTTCGGATTCTGTATCTACCTCTCTCTCCCCTGCTCACACTGTCTCTCTCTGTCTCAAAAAATAAATTTAAAAACATAAAAAAAATTAAAACGAAAAAAAAGAAAAACTTTAAATGAGCCTTTCTACCTTTATACCCATTAGGGAAGGACTTGGTTGAATGGAAGCATGAATGTCTAATAATACTCAATTTTTGTCTTTTTTCTCTGTTGAAGTCTCATGAGAAGTTTGCTTTTTTATAGACTTTTTTAAATGTTTATTTATTTTGAGAGTGAGAAAGAGAGCAAACAGGGAAGGGGCGGGGGGAGAGGATAACCACACTGTCAGCACAGAGCCCAGCACAGGGCTTGAACCCCACGAACCATGAGATCATGACCTGAGCCGAAACCAAGAGTGGAACAGCTAACTACTGGGGCACTCGGGTGACCCTTTAATAGGCTTTCTAATGAATAAATGTTTGGCTCTGCTCATCCTTTCTATTTTATCTTGATCGATTTCATTTATTTATTTATTTTGTCCTGTGTTTCTGTCTTTTGACTTTTTTTTGAGTTTATTCTGTCCTTTTTATTTTTAGTAGTAAGTTTTATCACAGTAATGCATGCATTTTAATGAAACCACAGTGTTTATTACAAAAAACAGTGACCTCTTTTCCCCCCTCTGGAGAGGTAGCCACTTTTCTCTTCTTTTAGCTGACTATTTGGTGCAATTGCTTGCAAACAATGACACTTCTGTTACCCCTAACCTAAGAGCTCCCTCTGACCTCTTTGCAGTTAATCCCCGCCCCCATTCCTGGGCCCTGGCGACCAGTCATCTGCCTCTGCCATTCTGAGTTTCTCTTCCCGGGACTTGGTGCAAATGGAACTCTCCTCTGGGTCTGACCGTCACTGAGCAAAGTGGCTTTGAGACCCCTCCTTGCTGGTTCAGGTGTTGGGAGTCCTTTGCTGTCACAGCACCCTGTTGTCTGGAGGCAGCACTGATCATTCATCCCTGGTGACCATTGGCTGTTTCCAGGGTTTGGCTAAGGCTGCTGTGAACATTCTGATACAGGGTTTTGTGTGGATGTCTTTTTTTTTTTTTAAAGTATATTTTGAAAGAGAGAGAGAATGGGGGAGGGGCAGAGAGAGAGAGGGAGACTGAGAGAATCCCAAGCAGTCTCCGCACTGCCAGCGAGGAGCCCGATGCAGGGCCCAAACCACAAACCGCAGAGTTCATGACCTGAGCCAAAGTTGGATACTTAGCCAACTGAGCCACCCAGGCGCCAGGTGTGTGGATGTTATTTAGTTCATATGTTCTTGGTGGACATACGTTTTTACTAAGGGATGTGCTTAGAAGCAGGAATCCTGGCTTTATATAGTTTAAAACTATACTTTGTCAGGGTGCCTGGGTGGCTCAGTCAGCTAAGCATCTGATTTTGGCTCAGGTCATGCATTTGATTTCGGCTCAGGTCATGGTATCACAGTTCGTTAGTTCAAGCCCCGCGTTGGGCTCTGTTCTGACAGCTCATAGCCTGGAGCCTGCTTTTGGATTCTGTGTCTCCCTTTCTCTCTGCCTCTCCCCTGCTCATGCTCTGTTTTTGTCTCTCTCTCTCAATAATAAATAAAACCGTTAAAAAGTTTTTTTCTTTTTAAACCATACTTTGTCTTTTTTTAACGTGAGACAATGCAGCTAGGAGTATTACTTGTTAATTCAGCCCACCCTGAAGTGACCTGGGCGCTGGTGAGAGCAGGTTCTACGTGCTCATGTCTTCAGCGAGTCCAGTCTCTCCTTACCTTAGTACATCTTCAGTGTGGTAAAACCTGGGTGCATCGACCTCCCCTCTTGATTAGATGAGTGTTTTCCTATAACACTAAACATTAAGAAGACAAATCCTCTCATACATAGAGATGCTATGTTGTTGTTATCACAGTCAAGGAAAGGCTTTAACAGATATAACTATTCAAAGAAAGCCAGCAATTGGTTATTTTTGGTGACCCACAGTATCATTTTTGAAGACCATCTGCCAGATCTTTTTAAGCAAGCATTTCTTGAATACCCAGAAAAATACACACATTTTATGTGTAAAATTCAGCACACACTTTTGCAATGTAAATACTGTATAACCAGCACTCCTAAAAGAAATAGAATGTTACAGCATGTTAAAAATTTCCCATCCCCTCTATTTCTTTCGTTCTAAAGATAACTACTACCCTGACCATAGCTTGTTTGGCCTATTTTTAAAGTTTGTATAAGTGGAATCATACAGTATGTCTCTTCTGTATCTGGCTTCTTTCCTTCAGCAGTATGTTTGCCATTCATCCATGTATAACACTGGTTGGTTCATTCTCATTCATGAATAGTATTTCACTGTGTAAACCTACCATTTCTATTTTCTACTATTGCTAGACATTTGGTTTATTTCTAGCCTGGAGCTATTATGAAAAGTACTGCTTTGAACATGCCTATATGTCTTTTAGAGAATATATGTATACATTTCTCTTGGGTATGTAGCTAGGAGTACTATGTTCATGAATATGCAGGCTTTACTAGAGACTGCCAAGGGGTTTTCCAAAGTGGCTGTCCTAATCTGTTCCTTAACCAGCAGTATTTGAGGGTTCCATATCCTCCTATAGACCTAGTATTGACATTTAAATATTTCTTCTGCCACTCTAGAGTATATGTCGAGTACCTGATTGTATCTCAACTTAAGACTGAAATTGATCATCTTTACTATTTTTTTAATGTTTATTTATTTTTGAGAGAGAGAGGGAGAGACAGATCATGAGCAGAAGAGAGGCAAAGAGAGAGGAAGACACAGAATCCAAAGCAGACCTTAGGCTCTGAACTGTCAGCACAGAGCCCAACACAGGGCTCACACAAACTCACGAACTGGGAGATCATTACCTGAGCCAAAGTCAGAGATGTTCAACAAACTGAGCCACCCAGGTCCCCCGATCACCTTTATTTTTAATCTCTTGAATATATTCTTTTATAAAGTATCTATAAGTCTTTTCCTTTCTATATAGTTATTTGATCTTTTCTTAATGATCAGTAGGGTTGCATATTTGGGATTTGAGTCATCAAATGTCATGTATGCATATATATATACTTCCCACTTTGAATAATAGCGTAATTTGATAAACAAGTTCTAAATTTTTAAGATAGTGTAGTTAATCAGGATGTGGGTTTTTTTGGTTTTTGTTTTGTTTTGTTTTTCTTTTTGTCCCTTGTGATTAATGCTTTTTATGTTATACATAAGATGCTTAAGGCCATGAAGATCTTTGTTTTCCTGTAGCAGCTTTTATTCTTTTGTCTTTCATACTTAGTTCTGAAATCCACATGGAGGATTGATTGTTCATTGTTTCCCGTATGGTGTCCAGTTGACCCAGGATGGTTTACTGAATAGACTATCTTTCTCCCCACAGTATTACTGTATTTCCTTTGTCATATATGTGGCGACCACATTGTGCACGAGTCTGATTCTGAGTTCTGTAATTGCTTGCATTTGTCTATTTGTACATAGGTCTGTCTCTAGACTGTCTTCTGTTTCATTTTTGTCTAATCTCTTGTGCCAATACAATAATGTCTTAATTACTCTAACACAGCGCTGAATCTTACACCTGAGGATGTAAGTCCTCCAGCTTTGTTCTTTTCTTTCCTTTCAGAATTCTTGAATTGACTTATCCAGCTCTGGGATTTTAATAAGAATTGGCCTGACTTTGTAGACTAAATGGGAAGAATTTGTAGTATTCCATTCTGTGAATATGTCATATCCCTGTATTTGTTTAGGTTTTCTTTATAATTTCTCTGAGATTTTTTGTTGACTTATGTGCATAAGTCTTGCACATCTTTCACTATACTTATAAGTTTTGGGGGGGGGGTTGCTACAATTATAAATATCTTTTGAAAGTTTTCTAGTTATTTGTTGCTAGTATATAGATGGACTGTTGGTTTTATGTGTTGATCTTATGCCCAGGAACTAAGTTCCCTTATTAATTCTAATAGATTGGAGATTATTTTGTGTTTTTATATGAACATAATCATATTACCTGAGAATAATGACATTTTAATTTTTTCTTTTCCAATCTCCTTTCTCTTTCTTTATCTTGTACTGATTAAGATTTTTAATAGAACGTTAAATAGAAATTGTGATAACAGACTTTTTTTTAGCAGTCCCAGGAATGATTTCAGTATTCTGTAATTGTGATGTTTGATGTAGAATTTTGATAGCTACTCTTTATAAGATTAAGAAAAGTATGTTCTCCTACTTTACTGAGATTTTATCATGACTGGGTATTGAATTGGGTCAATTTCAGCATCTATTGAAATAATGATGTGATTTGTTTTCTTCTTTATTTTGTTAATATGGTGAATAACATTGAGTGATTGAAATGTGAAGACAATGTTGAATTTCAACATATTGATGACCCATTAAACTTTCTTATATCACATTTTTATATTCATTTTGCTAATATTAGGTTTAGGAATTTTGCATCTGTGTTGACGAGAAAGAATGGTCTGCGATTTTACATTTTTTAAAGATTGTCCTCATCATGGGGGCACCTGGGTGGCTCAGTTGGTTAAACACTCTGCTCTTGATCTCGGCTCAGGTCATGATCTCACAGTTCATGAGACTGGGCTCCACCCCACACCAGATTCTGCACTGACACGCCAGAGCCTGCTTGGATTTCTCTCTCTCTCCCTTTAAATAAATACATAAATCAATAAAGTTTTAAATTGTCCTCATCAGATTCTGACAGGTTGTGCTAACTTCATAAAACCAATTAGATACGTTTATTCTTTTCATTTCTCTTAAATGTTTAGACAGATTTCTTTCTTAGATGTTTAGACAAATCCCTGGCAATTTCTTTATGAGAAGGTTTTAAATTGAATCAATTTATTTAATATAGGAACATTCAAATTTTGTTTCTTTTCCTTCTTTCTCTCTCTCTCTCTTTTTTTTTTGGTCAATTTTGGTACTTTGTACCTTTCTAGGAATTTGACCCTTTTATATTAATGACCAAACTTATTAGCATAAAGTTTCCTCATTATGTCATTGTCATATAAGTCTCCATGGAATTTGTCCTAATGTCACCTTTATCATTATTGATATTACTAATAAGTACCTTCTCTCTGTTCTTGATTAGTCTTTTTTTTTAAATTTGAGAGAGAGATAGCATACATGAGTGTGAGCTGGGGAAGGGCAAAGAGAGGAGAGAGAATCCCAAGTAGGCTCTGCACTGTCAGCCTAATGTGGGGCTCAGTCTCAGAAACCATGAGATCATGACCCAAGCCGAAATCAAGAATTAGACACTTAACCAACCGAGCCACCCAGATGCCCCAGTTCTGATTAGTTTTGATGGAAATCTTTAGAAGTATATTGCTTAATTTGGAAATATCTGTAGATTGTTTAAGTATCTTTCTGGTGTTTTGGTATCATTTCCAGCTTAATTCCACCGAGTTCAGAGAACCTATTCTGAATGACCTCAAGCCTGTGAAATGTATTCATACTGCTTCACGGCCCAGTATAAGGTCAGCTTGGGTAAATGTTCTGTATTCACTAAGAATATATATTCTGTCATTGTTGAGTATATAGTTATCAAGTACATTAATTAAGTTAGGCTTGTTTATTGGATTGTTGAGATCTTCCCTATTCTTAAAGGTTTGATTTCTGAGTTTTTGAAAGTGGTGTGTGAACATATCTTACTAGGATTATTAAGATTTCTCTAGTTTTGCTGTTCATTTTCTCAATTTCTACTTTATACATTTTGAAGTTATATGCAAATGTACATTTGTCAACATGTTCCTTGAGAACTGTCCCTTTTGTCAGCATGAAATATCCCAAAGTCTCTTCTTTCTGATATTGCAAAATTTGTGAGTCAACATGTACCACCTTTCTTGTGGTTAGTGCCTGCATGATAAATCCTTTTCATTCTTTTCTGTATTTCTCTGTCTGTATTTTTGGTGTTTCTCTTCTAATAGGCATTTAGTTGGATTTTTTCCAATCTTATCTCACAATCTTAGTTTTTTAACAGGACAGATAAACCAATTACCAATATGTATGGGATATGTAAACCAGTTACTAATATGTATGTTTGTTATTTTATTATTTATTTTCTATTTCACTCACCTGCTTGAAATTATCTTTTATTTTCCATTTTGCTTTCTCTTGAACAAACTTTTTATTATTTGAATTTCATTCTGTATTAGCTTGTTAATATATCTTTTTTAACTAGTAGGCTTTATTGGCAAGTCTAATTAGTAAAACCAGTTTACTGTTTTACAAAATAACTTTTTACTTTTAATAAATCCAAGACCTGCTAGTACCTTAAAATATTAACTCCATTTTCTTCCACCTTTTGTGTTATTTTTGCTATGTATTTCATTGCATATATATTTTCAACCTCTCCAAACATAATTATTGTATGCAATAGTACTTCTTTGTATTCACATATTTACTTCTTCTTTCTTTTTTAAAAAGAAAATGTTTTAATGTTTATTTATCCTTGAGAGAGAGAGAGTGTGTGTGTATGTGTGCAAGTGGGGGAGGGACAGAGAGGGAGACATAGGCTCCAGGGTCTCATTTGTCAGCACAGAACCCTACATGGGGCTCAAACCCACAAACTGTGAGATCATGACCTGACCCAAAGTTGGACACTTAACTGACTGAGCCACCTAGGCAACCCCACATATTTACTTTTTCCCTTGCTTTTCATTCCTTCTTACATTTCCATGTTTCCACCTGGGATTTTCTTATGCCTAGAATACTATTGTTACTGTGGGGGTTTTTTTTTAAATATGGGTCTGCTGGTGACACGCACTCATTTCATATTCACTTCTTGGGGATATTTTCTTTCTCTTGAGTTCTGTTTGGCAGTTATGTTCTTTCAATACTTCTGATGTTATTTTGTCATCTCCTGGCTTTCATTGTTTTTGTTGAAAAGACACTTGTCTTATTTTTTCTCTCTCTTAAGCAACTATCAAGATAAACTTAGGTTTTCAGTAGTTTTACTGTGCTGTGCGTAGGTCAGTTTTCTTTGTATTTATCTTTCTTGGAATCTCTAGTGCTTCTCACATTCATTTTTTAGCCTTCCTTTTTTTTCCCTAACAGTATTTTTGCCCTTTTTCTTCCCCCATTCCAGAACTTACCACACATATGTTCAGTCTCTTCATCATGCCTTTTCTGTCTCTTTTTAATTTTTTTCTGCGTGTTTGATCATAGATATTTTCTGCTTATGTATTTTTCCAGGGCACTATTGCTCCCTTCTGCTATGTCCAATATACTGTTAGAACTATCTGTTCAGTTCTTAACTTCAGTTATTTATATTCTCTAGTTCTAGAATTTTCATTTGATTCATTGGTTCCAGTCTTATATTGGAACTCTTATTCTTATCTGTTTTGTTGAACATATTAATCACACTTGTCTTAAAACCCATGTCTGATAACTTTGGTATCTGAATTCTGTGGGTCTTTGTCCATTAGCTGTTTTTTCTCTTGACTTAATTGCTTAGTATTCCCAGGGATCGAATCCCTGATACTGGATCTGAGGGACGGAAGAGGCGCTGGGTATTGTTCTGTTCCTCCAGAGAAGATTTGCCTTTTCCTCTGGTAGATAGCTACAGTGCAAGGGAGCCACCTTAATCCAAGCAGGAACACGGTACCTGGAGATTGGGTTGCAGTGTTTCTAAAGCTTTGCTTGTCTCTTGTTTGCCCTTGCTGCCCTCCAGGAGCGCCAACCAAGAACTTCATATGTATGACCACCACCCCCTTCCTTGGAAGATCCTGATCTCCGTTTTTGGCTCCACAGTATTTTTTTTTTTTTGGTGTTTATTTATTTATTTTTGTGAGAGAGATAGAATGTGATCAGGGGAAGGGCAGAGAGAGAGGGAAAGACAGAATCTGAAGCAGGCTCCACACTGCCTGTGCAGAGCCCAGTGTGGGGCTTGAACTCATCACCTGTGAGATCATGACCTGAGCCAAAGTTGGACACTAAACCAACTGTTGGCTCCATAGTATCTTAAGACTAGAAATTTTTGAAGTTCTCCTTAGGTTTGTTTTTTTGCCCTGAGAAGTTTCAGAATTCAGGAAATTCTATAAGGAAAAAGCTCAGTAAGTGTGGGGATTACCTCTCTATTTCCCTTCTCTTCAAAATATTAGACTATCAAGTTGGCTTCAAGTGACAGCTTGCCTTTAGACAGAGTTTTTGTTTTTCAGTTAAGATTCTCCAGTTGTTTTCTGCAGGAACGTCTCCCACGGGCCACTCTATCTGGTCCAAAAGTGAAAGTCAGCCCTTAAAACCTTAAGATTTGGCAGTCCTGGTGTTTGACTGACCATTCTTTGTTTTGAGCAATGATGTATTATTCTGAGCTCACCAGGACTGTAGCTTTAAAATGCACCTGTTTAACTTTCTTTTCCAGATAAGTGAAGGAGGTTGTTTAGTTTAGTTTTGTTTCATTGACTATAGCTCTTGGTAGATTTTCTGGAGTGTTTAGGGGGAATAAAGTGATGAGGGAGGCTTGTTCTTGATAGGATTTCCTAAGAATTTGCATCATTGGTGTGTAGTAGTATCCAGTTCTTCTGTTTTCATTTCTTAGCACAGAGTCATACATAGACTTAACAAAACAGGCAGATATTTACAAATACATGGGAAAACTGGTAGGCAGTCCAGGACTCTGCTTGTTAATACAAGTATACCTCATTCTGTTGTGCTGTGCAGATATGCATTTTTACAGATTGAAAGTTTGTGGCAACCCTGCATCAAGCAAATCTATCAGTGCCATTTTCCACCAGCAGGTACTCACTTCATCTCTCTGTGTCACATTGTGGTAATTCTTGCAGTAACATTGAAAACCTCTGGAAAGAGTTCACTATCCTAGATACCATTAAGAACATTCGTGGTTTACGGGCAGAGGTCAAAATATGAGCACTAGTAGAGGAGTGTGGAAGAAGTTGATTCGAACCCTCATGGATGACTTTGAGGGATTCAAGACTTCAGCAGAGGAAGTACCACAATATGGTGGAAACAGCAAGCGCATTGGAAGTGGAACCTGAAGATGTGAGTGAATTGCTGCAGTCTCATGATAAAACTTGTATGGATGAGGAGTTGCTTCTTATGGATGAGCAAAGAAAGGGGTTTCTTGAGATGGAATCTACATCCTGATGAGAATGCGTGAAGGTTGTTGATATGACCACACAGGATATAGAACGTGACATGCAGGTAGTTGACGGAGCAGTGGCAGAGTTGAGAGGATTGGCTCTCAAGTTTAAAAGAAGGTCTGTGGGCAGAATGCCGTCAAACAGCATCTCCTGCTACAGAGAAATTGCTTCTGAGAGGGAAGAGTCCCTCAATGTGGCAGAGTTCACCATACCTTATTTTAGAAATTGCCACAGCCGCCCCAGCCTTCGACCACCATCATCGGCAGCCATCGTCCGTTCTTTTTTTTTTTTTTAGTTTATTTATATTGAGAGAGCGAGCACATGCGCAAGCGTGTGAGAGGGTCAGAGAGAAGGAGAGAGAGAGAGTATCCCTAGCAGGCTCTGCGCTGTCAGCGCAGACCCCAACACAGGGCTGGATCTCATAAAACATGAGATTGTGACCTGAGCCAAAATCAAGAGTCGGCCCCTTAACTGATTGAGCTGCCCAGGCACCCCAGCAGCCATCATCATTGAGGCAAGACCCTCCACCAGCAACATGTTTTCGCCAAAATCGTTTAGCATCTTTTAGCAATAAAGTACTTTCTAACTCTGGCATATATGGCATTTTTCTGGATATACTGCTACACTAGTTAATAGACTGCAGTAGAGTGTAAACATAGCTTTTATATGCACTGGGAAGCCAAAGAATTCATTTGACTCACTTCATTGCAGTATTTGCTTCACTGTAGCAGTCTAGAAGTGAACCTGCAATATCTCCGAGGTATGCCTGTATCATGTTAAGTGCAGAATTTGTGGGAAGAGAAAGGACTTTGTTGGATCACATGTGGGGCCATGGCCCGTATCCCAATAGCAGAGTCCATTTTGAGTGACTGTATACTCATTTTCCAGAGTCAGGGCCTCGCCCTCCAACACATACTGGGCATCTCCTGGCAGATTTGCCACTTTCTTCCTAATTTTCTGTCCTCACTACACAACTTCATGGTCCATTTTCCTCGTATAGGTGTTACCTTATTCAAATCGGTTTGAAGACATTGCTTCCTCACTAGTAGGAGGAGCTCCATCGTAGATGAGTGTTTTACACATCCTTCATAGTATCCATTTTATTAGCTATCTGAATGCTAATATAAAACATTTAAATGTTGTTTTTAGTAGTTATGGGCGTCAAATTACTTTACAAAATGTTGACCTCCAGTTTCCCTGGTTACTTAAGGCATGTCTGGGTTGTTTTTTTAAAGACCATACCAGTAAAATAGATAAGGTACGTTTTTTCTTATCTGTTGACAGAGTGTGGTCTGTAGAGGTTTTTTTGAGGCTTAGAAAGTCAAGTAACTTCTCTGTAATCTGAGTATTGTACTCAGGATCCCAACCCAAGCCTGTGACTTCTCAACCTACGCTTTCGAGCCGTCTTGCTTCATACCTTCATTATACATTAAATCAACCCCTCCCTGCCACATCCTCTGTTTACCTCTCTTCCTTTTTTTGTTTTTTCAATATTTATTTATTTTGAGAGCAAGGGAATGAGAGTGAACTTGCATGAACAGGGGAGGGCCAGAGAGAGAGAAAATCCCAACCAGGCTCCATGCTGTCAGCACAGAGCCTGACATGAGGCTCAGTCTCACAAACCGCGGGATCATGACCTGAGAGCTGAAACCAAGAGTCAGATGCTTAACCGACTGAGCCACTCAAGTGCCCCTCCCCTTTCCTTTCTTTTCTTCACTTCAAGAAGCCTCCAAAACTGCAGCCTCTTTGTTAGCATTATAAACCATCTCATCTCCTAACCCCAGCCAGGTGTTTTCCCAAGATAAAACAGATTTTTTTTTATGTTTGATGTCTTTCAGACTGGATGACACTGCCTATGAGTCAGACATCTACTCCCAAGGCCGATATTCCTGGAGAAGACTTGGATCGGTGGGTGATAAAGGAAAGATTTACTAGAGGCAGTCACTGGAAATACGATGGCCTGTTGGAATGGCAGCATGGAGGCCAGGTGGCTGTCGCTCCCCAGAAAACCCCATCTGTGCTCAGTGATCAAGAAGGTGATGAACCTGCAAAGCACTGCACGATGAGCTCCTCTTTTGTTCCAAGTCAGGGATTGCAGTCTAGCAAAAAAGCCTTTGAGTGTAGTGAGTGTGGAAAAGGCTTCAGTAAGAGTTCGACCCTTAATAAACATCAGAAAGTTCATACTGAAAAACTTCATGCAAATCAGAAAACTGTTATTAAAGAGAAGCGATATGAATGTAGAGAATGTGGGAAAGCCTTTCACCAGAGTACACACCTTATCCATCACCAAAGAATTCACACTGGCGAGAAACCATACGAATGTAAGGAATGCGGCAAGGCCTTCTCGGTGAGCTCCTCACTTACTTATCATCAGAAAATTCACACCGGAGAGAAGCCTTTTGAATGCAACTTATGTGGAAAAGCTTTTATCCGAAACATACACCTTGCCCACCATCACAGAATACACACTGGAGAGAAACCTTTTAAATGTAATATATGTGACAAAGCCTTTGTATGCAGAGCACATCTTACCAAACACCAGAATATTCACAGTGGAGAGAAACCCTATAAATGTAATGAGTGTGGAAAAGCCTTCAATCAGAGTACAAGTTTTCTTCAGCATCAAAGAATTCACACTGGAGAGAAGCCCTTCGAATGTAATGAATGTGGAAAGGCCTTCAGGGTGAACTCTTCCCTTACTGAGCATCAGAGAATTCATACTGGAGAGAAACCTTATAAATGTAGTGAATGTGGGAAAGCTTTCAGGGATAATTCATCCTTTGCTCGACATCGGAAAATTCATACTGGAGAGAAACCTTACAGGTGTGGTTTGTGTGAGAAAGCCTTCAGGGACCAATCCGCCCTAGCCCAACATCAGAGAATTCATACTGGGGAGAAACCTTACACGTGTAATATATGTGAGAAAGCCTTCAGTGACCATTCGGCCCTCACTCAACATAAGAGAATCCACACTAGAGAAAAACCTTACAAATGTAAAATCTGTGGGAAAGCCTTTATTCGAAGCACACACCTTACTCAGCATCAGAGGATTCACACAGGGGAGAAGCCCTATAAATGTACTAAATGTGGGAAAGCTTTCAACCAGACTGCAAACCTCATTCAGCATCAGAGACATCACATTGGAGAAAAGTGATATGACTATAGTTTATATGGCAGACCTTAGAGACTGAACATGTTAACTATTGAATGTAAGAGAATCCATTCCAGGAAATAGCCATGAAAGTTTGCCCGAAGATGGTCTTATTCACAGTGTTGTGGTTTGAGAATTTAAGAACGGCATGCACTCCTCCTCCTTCAGAACTGCCTCCGTTGAATAGCAGTAATGTTTTACTGAATTGTCAAACATCATAACCAAAATGATGCTTCACCGCACAGTAGTTAGTTCATCAAATTTATATGTCGACTCTTAAGAGCGACTATAAAATGGTAAAATTCAGGTCGAGAAGCAAAGGAACAAAAAACTAAGACGATGGCCTCTCAGCATTTCACACCACTCCATTCTCTTATGTAAGAGAGTTTCCACTTTTAATGGGACGCTTTTATTCTCACCGACCCTGATGAAACCCAGTGTAAGGAAAGTGCAGTCACCCGTGCATTGGGCCAGGAGTTACTCAGGTGGTGTTTCCTACCTTCAGCTTCAAACCACCTTTTGTCAGATGTCCCTGACTTATGTGTCTCCTGGCTGCTTCCCTGTATTCTCCTTCCAGGACAACTCATTTGAATGGTGTGTCCCTCTTGATATAGCACTTCCTAGGTGGTGACATCATGTCTCTTACTATCACCCCACTTGCCCTTGGGGCATATGGGGGTCTGGCCTCGTACACAGTCCACGGTTCTGGACATGGCACCCAGACCCAGCTTTCAGAACTTGGGACTCCTGGGAGGCAGAGGTTGGGCAGACTTCTTGAGTTACCCAGTCCCTCAGGGCCTCAGCTTGACTCTGGCACTGGGACCATATCTACAGCAGGGGCTGGGTGCATGTAGACATAACCCTCCAGTTCCACACAGTAGTTACCCCCACACAGCAGTCAGGGACATGCTCCGCTTCAGGTGTGACTGTCCAGCTACCTCGTGGTGTGGGTCTACTCCACTTCTGTGACTTGCCATCGCCTGACGTGCAACTGACACAGGAAGTTAGAGCCCCAAAAGCCAATTCTTGAAGGCTCTGACCTGCTTTGTGCCCCCTGGGCTGGCAGTCCTCTGTGTCCACTGCATTAGAGCATCCTGGCCCCTTCCCTTCTGTCCGATTTTCTGAATGTATTTGACTGTGTTCATGGGGAAAACAGCTTTGAATTTCTGCTTTTGCCTTTGAAAGTGGGCCTTTGCCTCCATCTGGGTATCCCACTGTCCCATCCTAACAGTGGTGAGCTACATGTGGGGTAACTCCAAGGATCAAGACAGCCAACAGCATCATGACAGTCCCTGGCAGAGCACTGTCCATACTCAAAAGTTTTCATGATACTCTGGTCCCGCAGGGATAGTTCCTTTGCCATCAGTGCTACCAGTAGAAGTCGGAGATAAAGTAACGTATGTTCCTTCACACACTCACACACACACACAGCCTCTGGTAGCACTGTCCCCTTCCCCACCACAAAGAATGGGGAGCCCATGTGATTCCAGACCAGAACATCCCACATCATGAATGTGGAAGAGCAAGTCAGCCATTTTTCCCAGGAGGCAGAGTGGCAGCTTCTTGATCTGTGGGGGTGCTCTCCATCAAGTCGGGGAGCCCACTGGCCCCGCAATGGCTGCACCTCGACTCCCAAGTTACATAAGAGGACAGTCTATATCCTGGTGGAATCAGTGGCCTCCCAAGTTGAACATAGACCCAGAAGCTTCTAGCAACTTTAAAGCCTAAGTTCTCTAAATTCACCTTTCATTAAATGCAGGCCACTAGTGTGGGCAGGCGATCAGTAACTCATACTTTCTCCCCTCTTAGGCTGCAGGTGAAGCAGCATTTCAGGAGGTTGCTTGGAACCATTTGTACTCTGGGCCACCTGTGTTCCTTTTCAGCCTCACAGGGCTAGCACTCCCAGAGTCCCCAGTAAACTTGGAAAACTGTACTCACCGCCACAGATACCTGCCTTCAGTACTATCCACGTGGCCTGCCTGGTCTTAATGATCACCCTCCTACTCCCTGTGGGACATTGCCCTGCTGAGCTTTTTGTCCGTGTCGTGTGTTCTTGATAGATTTCCTGGCACGTGTTCCGTGCCAGAGCTGAGCCAGGGCCAAGACCTGCTGTCCCTTAAGCACCTCATTCCTTCCAGCGACGGCTCCAACAGCTGTTCCTGCACTGGAATCCATGCAGCCTAGAGGCCCTCAATCTGAGATTACTCCCTGCCCTACTTCGTGCACAGACTTCCCAGCACACCCACGACTGCCATCTCAAGACAATGAATGTGCCAGTCTCCCCCACGCCTTCACCTGGACTAGAGAAAGAGGAGCCAGAGAAGCAGCCCCAGATCCCACCCCCCACATCAGAGCTCTCCCGGCCTACTGTGGAAGGGCCAGTTCCACTCAGCCCAGAGGAAGGGTTTTGGAGGACAGGATTGGCACCTAGACGTTGTTAGATTCTTTACTGTCTTGGGCTCCCGTGAACACCCCCTGAACCTGCCAGATCTTGGGGGAGAAATGATTGCTCCAATCTCCCCTTTCAAACTTCCAAATGCTCTTGTCAGGTCTTCCTGTCTCCAGCTCATAGAACTTGCACCCGGGTTCTCCCTCCAGCCCTGAGTTGGCCTAGCTCTGTTAGCAGTGTTGGTCCAAGACGCAGCCTTCCTCCTCCACATGCAGCAACTGCTTTAAGAGTGGATGGCACCTTGCACCTCTGCAGACACGGGCTCCCGGGCTCCTGTGCCTGAGCCCCGGAGTCTTGGAACAAAACAGCCCTAAACTGCATGTGTCCTTGGTTGAGAAAACAACTTAATTCCCTTAAACATGAATTTAGTCTAAGAGTGCATAGCCTCCAGCTGTCTTCATTCCTCTCCTTTCCTGCCTTATCCCTTCGGCCCTCCGTCTTACTGGATTAGCCAGCAAGGCAGTGTGGAAACCTGAAACACCACCCTGCTCTAGCCGGCAGTATGAGGGGTCCCAGCCTCCTGGCCCACCTCAACTCCTGCTAAATATATTTTTCGTAATATTTTTACTTCTAGTATTTTTATACCAGTTTGTGAAGGGAGGGGGAAAAATGCAGGTTTGATTGTTTGCCATCACCCATGAACTTCTCAGTGGTGTTCAGGATGATTGTCCTCGGCAAGTGCCAGGATTTGGTCACTGGGGCGCATTCTTCCCCATGTTGTGTGCTGCCCTGTCTACTGCTCCTCACTGTTCGTAAAAACTTGCCATAGAATGTCTTTCTGGAAATAAATGAGAAGAGCACGCAGTGTTCTAAGAGGCACAAACTGCATTTGTGTTGCGTGGTTATCTACTAAGACATGGCCAGAAAGTAGTTCTTCTGAGTGTTTCTCTTCAGATGGCCAGTCTGGTCCTAGCTGCCACAGTGACCATCCAAACGTTTCTGGCTTTAGAAACCATAGTGTTCAGGCTGTGGGATATAAAGATTCCCAGTCACCGAGGATAGCAGTTGACCTTTGAGAATGTACCTCATGCCAGGTACTGTTGTAAGTACTCTGCGTATATTAACTCCCTGAATCCTCACAATTCCGAGAGACTGCCCCATCCCCACTTGAAGTTGAACAAAGAGGTTTAAAAACATGTCAAGTTTGCACAGCTGGTACCACGATTCAAGGACTTGGCCCAGGCAGTGTAGCTCTAGGACATGCCTACCCGCTGCACTCAGCCCCCTCCTTTGTAGACACATTCTAGGCCACCCTAGAGGGCCGCTTGGCCCCAGACCTTAGGGTGGGTCTGATGAGGCTATTGACAGGTGGAAGGCTATGTGACAAGTCCCCAGTCTTCAAACTGTCCCAAGCATGGTTCTCCATGCCCACTTCTTCCAGAAGACCTTTCTTCGGCCCTGGGCAGAAAGGTGGAACTCTCCTGACCTGAGTGTGAAACCATGGTTTCACAAAGAAGCGTCCGCCCTGGGGCATCTCATGGGCACAGCCTGATGACCATGACAGGTCCCGGACGCAGGCCAGGTGAGTGATTACTAGGAACGCCCTTCTGGAGGTATTCCAAAAGTAGAATACCAAGGCTGGCAGCCAGAGAAACAGAGCAATAGCCATTAATAGTTCCTGCCAAGAAGAGTGGTTATATATGCTTCAGATTCTCTCACAAAAATATGAATAAACATTAAAAAAATTTAAATAATGGATTGACCCAGCCAACAAAATGCATATTTTTCTAAAATAATTTCTTATCTCAAAATCTTTCTTTCACTTCACTCAAGAGGATAATTAAATTTTTTAATGTTTATTTTTGAGAGACAGAACATGAGCAGGGGAGGGGCAGAGAGAGAGAGACACAGAATCCAAAGCAGACTCCAGACTCTGAGCTGTCAACACAGGTCTAGACCTACGTGGGGCTCAAACTTACCAACTGTGAGATCATGACTTGAGCTGAAGTCGGACATTTAACCAACTGAGCCACCCAGGCACCCCTCAAGAGGATAATTAGAACTTGATTTTAATGCTGGGAAGAATGTCAATGAAGATTTTCAAAATTTTCTATTTTAACAAAGATTTAAAGAGTTCATGAACACCCAACCTTTTATTTATTTTTAAATGCTTTTTTCTTGAGAGAGAGTGCATGAGCAAGGAAGAGAGGCAGAGAGACAGAATCCTAAGCAGCCTCCATGCTCAGCACAGAGCCTGATGTGGGGCTCAATCCACAATCCTGGGATCATGATCTGTGCCAAAATCAAGAGTTGGATGCTCAGCTGACTGAGCCACCCAGGTGCCTCAACACCTTTAGACCAAAAATTTTAGACTAAAATTTTAAGGCTATATTTCAGTCCTTTGTACATATGCTTTTCCTTCACAGTTGAATTCGCTAACAACTAGCCTCGTCTAACCGGCATCTCTGAGTGGAGCATAAGAGGCATTGCTATGGGCTGTTTAAGGCTGTGCCCATATGTCTTTGTCCTAAAGAGCCTTCAGCCAGTTTTCTGGTCTTCTTTTTTTTTTTTTCTTAAGTCATTAAATGAAAACTCAGTATAATACAAAAGAATTGGACAGCATGGTTAACAGACTTGACCTTATAGAAAAAAAATACATACAGAATGCAGCATTGCCATCAGCAGAACGCTGATACCATATACTGCATGTCAAAACTAAAGCACATGTTTTATTCTATTCAAGATGCTACCACACCTTTTATAGTGTGATCCTCTTCACAGAAGACGTTTTCAAAGATTGTCTTCAGTTTCTCAACCATAATAAGCAAGTTATTATTTCTTTGAAACTATAGTTCTTTATTTTCACGTGGAGAGTTCAAAGGAAGTTTAATGTAAAAAAAAAAAAAACTCTCTGTCCCCCGAAAAAAAACTTGGACTTAGAAGAAATTTAAACCTGTCACCGGGAGCCTGATTGAAGAATTCATATTTTTATGAGGGAACTACAGTGAAGATTTCTCTAGAGAGAAGTCTTGAAGAAGGAGTGCTATTTGGGAGATCTGAGATGGGGTCGTGGGAGTGGTCAGCTGAAGGGTTTGTTTAATGAGTGGGGTCTATATGGGCAGTGACTGGTAGGGTGGGGAGGGTCAGCACAGGTAAATGGGGTCAATGATTTAAGCATCTCTGCAGGAGTCAATAAGGACGCTGGCTGTCAGCGACTGTGGGAGAGGCTAATCATCTTGCCCAAGGTCACCCATCTAGTAAGCGGCAGAGCTGGGATTGATCTCAAGAAGTCTTAACCTCGACACTACAATTTCTAGATGTGAAAGCTGACTGAAAGAAATCTACAGTGTTGGGGGCAAGACAAAGTCTGTGGATCGTGAAAAATGTCCATGTCTACCAAATCAGAATAGGAAAAAAAAAATTCACAAGTTGATACTATGGGTAAGTTCAATATTCAAGAGAGCTGATAGAATAACCTCATAATACTTAGTTGCCAGATTGTATCAGTAAACACTCAAGGCCACACTCCTGTGCCCTTCCCGCTATTTCCGTTTCTGAGTCTGCAGGGGAATATGAGAATGAATCACAGACAGATACAAGTGCTGGGAGAGGGCAGGGCCCATAGCAACACTCCTATAAATGTGGGGAGCTGGTGCCCCGGAATGATGATTTTGATATTGGTGTGTAGGATGGAGGGGAAGGACACAGGAGCAAAGACTAGTCAGTATCCCATTAAGGAATCCATGAATGAAGCAATGAGGCTTAGAGTGTCTTAACCTGGCCCCTTCGCTAATTGGCCTCTCTACATCCTCAGCTGCCTTTCCCGTCCAGGTCTCCCCTCCTCAGCCTCTCCCCGCTCAGAGCCATATCCCATCTTGGTTCCCATCTTTTGCTCCACAGGCTGAAAGGTTATCTCTGAAACCCTCAGCCTCCTGTAACTGTCAGTACTCTGTCCACACTGCAGCATGTTTCCCTCCTCAAAGCCAAAGAGGTGGAAAGTATTTACACTTGGGAGTTTTTCATATTTAGGGGGGGGAAGGCATCACTATAACAGTATTTTTTTTTATTTTTTTAAAATTTGTTTTTGAGAGACAGAGAGAGACAGTGCAAGCAGGGGAGAGCCAGAGAGAGAGGGAGACACAGAATCCAAAGCAGGCTCCAGGCTCTGAGCTAGCGGTCAGCACAGAGCCTGACGTGGGGCTTGAACCCACGAACCGTAAGATCATGACCTGAGCCGAGGCCGGACGCTTAACTGACTGAGCCACCCAGGCGCCCCTATAACAGTATTTCTAAAGAGGTTTTATTCTATAAAATGATGGTGGAAAGACTCACCGGAATTGTGCATTTTATTCCAGGTTAGGGGAGTCTTGCAAATTGGTAACTACGTAAAAAAACAGCAGAGAACCCAAGTCAAACTTTTGGGAAAAGTTATATTTATTCAACAAGAAATCACTGAGTGAGAGATGATGAATGTAAATGAATTGGTGGGAAATTTCCAAAGAGCACAAAATGCAATAAATGTGACAAAGCTATAGTAAATAGAACAGATGTGTCCAAAAACTCACACTAGTGAAAAGACATAAGGGGCACCTGAGTGGCTCGGTCGGTTAAGCATCTGACCAGCCCAGGTTGTGATCTCAAGGTTCATGAGTTTAAGCCCCATGTCAGCCTCTGTGCTCACAGCTTGGAGCCTGGAGCCTGCTTTTGATTCTGTGTGTGTCTCTCTCCCTCTGCCACCCCCTTCCCCCCACTTGTGCTCTGTCTCTGTCTCTCTCAAAAATAAATAAATATTTAATTTTTTAAAAATATAAGAGAGGCTCTGCCTATATAAATCTCAACACATTGTACACAGGTGATAACCTTACATACACGTGAGTAAAAGTTTTCATCAAAATATAATCTTTCTCTGCTTTAGAGAACTCATACTGGGGGGAAATATTGTGATTATACCGCGGGAAAGCCTCCCATCCAGAGCCCCATTTTCACCGGAACACATAATTCATACAAGGGAGAAATCCTTCAAGGGCAACGAACATGAGAAAGCCAACAAGTATAGCCCAGTGTTTATTCAGCATAAAAGAAACAACACAGGCAGAATGCCTTATGAATTCCAGAAATTTGAAAACAACAACAAGCCTTTATTCAAAGGTTCCAATTGATTGAACCTCAGAGAAGGAAGGCAGAACTATGCATCCACATAGCATGGGAAAACCTTCAGGAAGTCGTCAGTCCCCCACTGAACATCAAATGATGAAAGAGATCTTATGTGCACACTGATTAAGGAAAAGCCTTCTTCTGGGAGTCAAGACTGTATACATTGGAGAATTCATAAAGGAGAGAAACCTCACGAGTGTGCCACGTATAATAACACCTTCAGTAATAAGGGTTCCCCACCACACACAAAATGGCACGTGCTTGGAAGTCATCTACACGTGGACTGAATGTGAGATGCTGATAAGAAGGTACCAGAACCTGCTGTGTAGCAAAGCATTCACACCATTCATACCAAAGAGATGGGTATGAGCAAATGTTGGGAGTGTGTGAAAGTCTTCAGTAGGAGGCCAGGACACCCAGGCAGAAACTTCACACTGGAAGGAAATCCTCTAAATATAGAAAAGTTCTTCTAAAAATCATCCAAACTAAGTCACAAAATGCAGAGTGGGGAAAACCACAAATAGGTAAAAAATGTGGAAACCTTTCAACTAGAAGTCAACAGGTATTGTACGTCAGGGAATTGATACTGGGAGAGACACCGAGAAAAACCCACAGGAACACCTGCCTTGAGATATCAGGCCTCACTGACTCTCTGTGAGTCCATGGAGGAGGAAAATCCCATCAAAGCACTAACATGGAAAAGCCTTCAGCAATAAAACACACCTCATCACATTATACAAAAGAAAACCCACACAGGAAGGAAGCCTGATGAGATCGTGAATTTTGGAAAGCACTGAAAGATAAATAAAACTTCCTAACTCGCACAGTGGAGAGACCATAGGAATGCAAAACCATGAAGATGGAGAATCTGTACACCAAAAATGTTACTCTAGGGAGAAGCCCTATTAATTTGAAGAATGCAGAAACACCTAGTCCCAAGGTCCCAATTTATCACACGACAGAGACTCGGTGCAGGAAAGAGTTTTTATGTTGTATGAAGTGGGGTTGATCTTCAGAATCAGTTCCAGACATCAGCTACTAGAGAATTCAAACTGATAAATAAAAAGAGTCAGTTTGACAAATTTAAATCATACCACAGGGAAATACAATTCCACAATGGAAACCAAACTTTTTGTAAAAAAAAAAAAAAAAAAAGAAGAAGAAGAAAAGAAAAGAAAGTACTAAAAAATGATTGTCCATGCATCTGAAGTCCAAGCATTCCACCCCCCCCCCGCCCTGTGCTCACCTTTCAAAGGTAAATATTAAGAGAGAAAAGTTTTGATATTCATCCTAAGATATCTACTTGGAATTAATCATCACCATGGACACAACTCACTGCCCCTGGCCACAACCTAAGACTCCTGACCACAGTCCCTCACAGGCACCAGAGGAGGACGACTGCCATTCTGTTGCTTTATTCACACATCACTAACACCACACGAGGGTTTGGGGGTCATTTGAGGGCATATGCATAAGAAAGGCAAAAAGCTACACTCCTAAGGATGACATGCCCCAAATCCCAAGGGTGAAGGTCTTGAGAAAAAGACCTCAACACAAGTAACCTCATGGGGTTCATGGGGTACGTCCAGTTCTCACTCCCATGTCACGTCCCAGGGCCATCCTCGCTCATCAGGCTCTGACTCAAGGTTCCATCCATCAGTGCCAAGCCTGAATTAGTCCAGAACCCAGGCCCCCAGGTCGCTTGTGCAAACTGCTCCTCCCTGCATCCAGCCCTGTACTGCCACAGTGAGATATAGACATTCTTGCACACTGCCCACTCCCCAGGTTCTGGTGGCTAATTGGGTTTAAATCTCACTCACGCGGGGCCACGCCCAGGGCTTCGTCGTGCTCTCTGAACTCAGACCAGGGAGCGTAAGTTCAGTCCTTCCCTAGAGGAGGATCCTCGTGGTGGCTGTTTTCCTCCACAAACAGTCTGGTCGGCAGCAAGGACATATGATGCCAACAGGCACAGAAAAGCGGGATGATGTGTGGCGTGTAGGTCCAGGTCTTTCTGAAAGCCAACCTCATCTGGGCTTTGCTGACTCCCTGCCTCCAATTGCTCATTGCAGACCTAGACTTTTCACAGCTTCCACCGGGAAGCAAGGGGAAGAAAAGAGCAGAAGAGAGGGAGCAACCTTCCCACTCATCCTCCGCCTCGCTACTTGGGGGCCTCTGTGTCCTCACTCTTGGGTGGGGCTGCCACCGTGGAGGTCGCCTTGATGCTTCGCTTCCGCTTCTGCACGTTCTGCTCCGGGTGGAACAGGATGACATAGGTCTTGGGCACATAGAGCATGCCGAGGGACACCGATGCACTCAGGCTCAAGGATATCGTCAGTGTGGAGGTTTGGATGTAGATCTGAGTCACGGAGGAAGGGACCAGGTGGGACTCAGCCCTGTTCTCTCCCACCCCCCACCCCTGCATGAGTCTGTGTTCATTGGGTGAATGGAAAAGACCACATACAAGCAAAGGCCCTGTGGCATGAAGAAGTGGTGGTCATGGCGTGGCTCTGATGAAGGCAGAAAGGAGGATGAGTGACAAGGCACCAAGTGGACAAATGACCAAGGGAAGCAGAGGGTTCATTCACAGCAAGTGACATCTGGGGAAATGGTCCACACGCCTAGAAAGGGCTAGAGCATGTTAATGAATGAATGAGCAGGTTTTAAATGCACAAATAAATGACTGAATAATGATCAAGCAAATGGACTGACAGATTAATGGATTGACAGGTGTGAAGTATATGAAGAAGTAATCAAATAGAAACAAATTAATGGATGGGTAGAAGCATGGATGAACAAACGAAGAGGGACAAGACTCACTGAGCCAGCAAAAATACTGACAAACAAATGGGTGCATAAGTATGTACGTGAATGAATCAGCCAACAAGCAATCATTGACGTGGTGGTCCAGCTCTTGGGACAATTGAGCCCCTCCTTGGACAGGCAGGAAACAAAGGAGGCGGTGAAACCCAGCGGGAGACCCCAGATTACCTTCTCAGCTGACTGGGCGGTGCCAAAGAAGATAGGCACAAACGCCAGCCAGATGATGCAGGTGGTGTACATGGTAAAGCCGATGGGCTTGGCCTCGTTGAAGGTCTCGGGCACGCCACGGGCCTTGATGGCATACACCGTACACGTGACCATGAGCAGGAGGCTGTAGCCCAGGCAGCCGATCAGGGACAGATCGGACATGTCGCACTTGAGCACCCCTCTGGCCTGCTCCGGGTCCACTGTCCGCTGCTCCTCATAGTCGATCACGCTGTGTGGGGGCTGGGCCCCCAGCCATGCCATTACTCCCACCACCTGCAGGGGCCGACACCGTATCAGGGACACACCCAGCCTGGCCACCCATCGGTGTCTGGCAGGTTAGGGTCACCTCGAGGCTGCTGGCCTCCTGAGTGGGATGCTCAGGCCCAAGAGCCACAGTGACAGCAGGCAGAGGCCCTGGAACTGTGACCCTATGCATATCTTGTCCATGCCAGCTTGGAGGAGGAGCCGATGCATGCCCCATGGATTGAGGGCCAGGCCCAGAGATCTTCTCTCCTCACAGCCCTCCAGGTAGGCAGGACCATCTCCATTCTGGAGATGTGAAAACACTAGCTTGATCCTGTCTAGCAACATGGCGAACCTATTCTCGAGGACCCCCTGCCTTCTCCAGCTCCAAAGAACCGCGGGACGTAATGCAGTGAAGTCACGCGCGGATGCACGGGGAAGCTCGGAATGAGACACTTAAATCGAGACTGGTAAGAATGTGAGCTGCTGCCGGGTGGCCTGGGCGGTTATCGAAGTCAAACGCAAGCACTCACAGGGAGGAGATGGAGTAGCAGATCCCTCACAGTGACAGGAGACATGACCTTGAGCCAAGGGAAGCTGCAGAACAGGATCTTAGACACCTGCATAAAGGCAGGCCCTGTTCACGCACGCAGAGTGTTCATTGCACAAGATTGCTGGATGTATGCACATAGGAGGGCAGATGGGCCGAAATCCACCCAACACTCCACTGCCATCCTCTGCCGTACTAGAGCAGGGCTCGCTGATCCTGGAACAAGGGGTGCTTTTATTTTTTAATTGTTTTTAATGTGATTTATTTATTTTGAGAGAGAGATAGAGTGTGAGCAGGGGAGGGGCAGAGAGGGAGAAAGAGAATCTGAAACAGGTTCCAGGCTCTAAGCTGTCAGTACAGAGCCTGACGCAGGACTCAAACTCACAAATCACGAGACGGTGACCTGATCTGAAATTGGATGCTCAACCGACTGAGCCACCCAGGTGCCCCAAGCAGGAATGCTGATTTATAATTTGTATATCCAGAAGGAGAACCCTTTGTGTGATTCTCCCAATGGCAGTAGTTCTGTAAAGAAGGGACTAATAACACTGCACCCAATGTCAAGGAAAGCAGCGGGGAGGCTCCTCTAGGTGGGGGGGGGGGGGGTGGGGGGGTGGAAGCTGCCTGTGAAAAGGCCTGTGATACACAGAAGCAGCGACCAAAATGAATCCCACCAATTTTGCAACACATATAATTGACAAGGAACTAGCATCCCGTACGTGTAAAAAAAACCAAAAAACCAAAAACAAATTCTACAAAATAATAGAAAATGTGCAAAGTGTAGGAACAGGCACATCACAGAAGAGGAAACTCCAAAGGCCGGCTGCACTAGTAATTAAGTAAATGCAAATGAAAACAATGAGATGTCATTTTATGTCCACCATATTGGTAAGTAACCTAGCAAAACTGACGGTGTACCTCTTTGAAAGGGTTCAGGATTTCTGGAAATGTGGGCATAATGTAGAGAGTGCAGGTGAGCCAGGAGGTACTGAATGTAGCATAAGTATCTCAGTCCTGGGCAAAGGGGCACCACAGGGCTTTCAAGGAGGGAAGCAGGGAAGTAAGAGGTCAGGATGTGCTGGGCATTGCCAATCTGTCCCTGACAGGGGACACCTGGGCCCTGCTAGCTGCAGGAAGATGGCAATACCTTTCAGTCGTGGAGACTTGCCCGTGGGTGGGAATAACTGTGGCATATGCAGAACCAGGTCGGGAGAAGGGCTTGCCTGGAGTGGAGGGTGTGTCGTGTCAAAAGCAGGCTGAGCACAGGCCCTCCACTTAGCCCTGAGAACTGGGCTGGCTCTGCAATGTCACAATGTCACACACACCTGTCTCTCAGTCCCCTTTGCACAGAAAATAGCTAGTGCCTTCCAGATCCTGAGAGTAATTTCCGCTGCTATAACGCTCCTATCTTAGAGAAATCCTTGAAGGCCCTCTGCTTTTGCTGCACATACAGCATGAAATCCTGGCCATTTACGGAGCTGGATGCCCCACATGACTGGGGCCCGTGCCTCTCACCCAGGTTACCCTCGGGACCGGGCAGCAGGAACTCCCTTATGGAAACAGATACTTTTTTTCTTCCCCTCGAGAAAGAGCCTGTTCAGCTTTCCAGAAATAACCTCATTGTTTTTACGGAGCCGCGGGGACGGGGAAGGGAGGCCATGGCTGCTCTGAAATGAGTTCTGCATATAAGCAGAACAGTAGGCCCCATCTCATGTAGGCCACCCCCCCCCCCCTTAATTTTAACATAGGAGCCAAAATACAAGAGTGATCATCTGAGTTTTTTAGAGTGTTGGACAAGCCCACCGCCAGGCCCTGGGATTCCCACGACCCACCTGCACAGAAGTGAGGCTGAAGGTGATGATGAGCTGCGAGGCGGGGCTGATGAAGGGGGGCGGCGTGACGGAGCGCTTCCCCTGCTCGAAGATGCGGTAGATGCGGTTGGTCTTGGTGAGCAGGGCCGAGTAGCTGAGCGTGGTGCCCAGGCCTAGGAAGAGCCTGCGGGCGGCGCACACGGCGGCGCAGGGCTCGGCCACCATCAGGAAGGTGATGGCGTAGATGAGGAAGATGCCGGTGAGCAGCACGTAGCTGAGCTCGCGGCCCGAGGCGCGGACGATCGGCGTGTCGTTGTGCTTCACGAAGGTGGCCACCACGGTGGTGGTGGCCATGCTGCCCAGCACGGCCAGCAGCAGCGGCGGCGCGGCCCAGGGCGAGGACCAGGTCAGGCGCACGACGGGCGTGGGGCGGCAGCCCGTGTGGTTGCTCGTGGGCCGCATGTCCCCGGGGCAGGCCTCGCACGTGAACTCGTCCACCTGGAAGCGGTAGCCGTCACAGGCCTCGCAGTGCCAGCAGCAGGGGACGCCCTTCACCATCTTTTTCCGCTCGCCAGGCCCGCAGGGGAGGCTGCACAGGGACGCGGGCACCTCGTGGGGGTCTCCCGACCACTGGAGAGCCTCCACCTGCGGGCACAGGACAGGACCTGTGGGCCTGGGACTCTGTCCGGGGACGCGGCCCCCGCGCCCCGCGCCCCGTGTCCGCGTGTCTGTGCGCACTCACGTCCAGCCTGAGGGTCTCCGCCCACTGGCCCACGGCCTGGTAGCCGCCGCTGCCCGCACTGCCGTTGGCCGCCTGGTACTGGAAGATGTCGTAGCGCCCGGGCGCATCCCCGTTCTCGTTGAACATGACGGGCGTCCCGGCGCTGCCTGGAGGGAAAGCCGGGCATCCTCAGCTGTTTCCCGGGCCCATCCCCGAGAGGCCCGAGGCCCAGCCAGGAGAAAGAAACCCCGGCAAAGATGCTCAGTGTCATCAGGGAATGCAACTCGGAAACCATAGTAACAGCCTGGGTGGCTCAGTGGATTAAGCATTCGACTTGGTCTTAGGTCACGATCTCACAGTTCATGAGTTCGAGCCCCACCTCTGGTGATGTGCTGATAGCTCAGAGCCTGAAGTCCGCTTCGGATTCTGTCTCTCTCTCTCTGCCCCTCCCCTGATCGTGCTCTAGCTCTCTCTCTCTCTCTCAAAAATAAATAAACATTTAAAAAACAATAAGATATCTCCTCACACCCATTAGCATAGCCACTGTTCCCATTAGCATAGCCACTGCTCACACACCAGGAAATAACAAGCCTCTGGAGCCCTGATGCGTTACTGGTGCGGATGTAGAACAGTGCCATGGCTGGGGAAACGGTGTGGCGGTTCCTCCAACAATCGAACACAGAATGATCACACGCCCCAGCAACTCCACTTCTAGGTGTGTGCTCTGCAGGAGCGAGTGCAGGGCCTCTAAGCTGTACCTGCACACCCTCGTTCACGCCCGCTTTGTTCACAGTGGCCCAAAGGTGGACGCACAAAAGTTGTTCACTGGGGGTTGAATGAGTACCCAAAATGTCCATTCATGCTAAGACACTATGCAGCCTTAGAAAGGAAGGACGTTCTGACACATGCTATGACACGGATGGATTAAGGACATTATACGAAGCGACGTGAGCCAGTCACACCAAAGGACAAGTACTGCACGATGCGTCTCTTGTGAGACAAACCTAGAGGAGGCAACATCACACAGACAGAGTGTTGGATGCAGGTGGCCGGAGGCCGGCGGAGGGCGCGGAGGAGCTGTTCTTTAACAGGGATGGAATTTCAGCCTTGGAAGATAAAGAGAAGTTCTGGAGAATGATTGCTCCACAGTGTAGGTGACTAAGCTATACTCTTAAAGATGGTTAAGATGGTCAGTATTACACTATGTGTGTGTTAACCACAGTTTAAAAAGAAAAATGAAAGGAGCACTCAGTTAAGCGGCCCGCTCTTGTTTTCGGCTCAGGTCATGATCTGGCATTTTGTGAGTTCGAGCCCCACATCGGGCTCTGCGCTGACAGTCTGGAGCCTGCTTGGGATTCTCTCTCCCTTTCTCTCTCTGTGTCCTTCCCCCACCTGTTCTCTTTGTCTCTCTTGAAATGAATAAATAAACTTAAAGAAAAAGAAAAAGAAAAAAGAAAGACCTTTAACTAGCCAGGCAAAATGATGGATTCAAGACTTGTACAAGGTCTGAGTGTTGGCATGAGATTTGTACCGATTTGAACAATCGGCTTTTATTTCTTTTAATACTTTTTTTAAAGTTTATTTATTTTTGAGAGAGACAGGGAGGACAGAGAGAGAGAGAGAGAGAGAGAGAGAGAGAGAGAATCCCAAGCAGGCTCCATGATGTCAGCACAGAGTCCAACTCGGGCCTCAGTCTCACAAACCATGAGATCACAACCTGAGCCGAAACCAAGAGTCAGACGCTTATCCAACTGCGCCACCCAGGAGCCCCTGGCTTTATTTCTTTTGGAAGCATGTTCTACTGGCTTGTAGAGTTGGTCTGCAATCATAGTCAGTTGGGCCATTTAGCAGAGAGAAGGTGCTCAGTATTGGGTGGAAGAATGGTTTTTAATTTTATAAAGGATAGTAATTGACCAAGATGTGTATCTCTCTGCACAAACTATGAGGGAAGCTTGAGTCCATTTGGGCCTTTCCAGAAGACCTTCTTCTGAGCCCTGCCTGTGTGCCAGGCCCTCCGCTTGTACCAGAGGACACATCAGTCTTGCACCTGGTGCTCCAGGGGCGCAGGGCTTAGCTGGGGTGGCCTTTGCAGGCCTGAGACTCAGAGGGGGCAGCCTGTCTACATTGCCTTTGCACAGTCTGCACTGTGCCCCGCGCGTGCCCAGAACCCAGATGCCCCCAAGCTCTTTGCAACGGAGGGGAGAGTTGCACGTGGCGCGATAAGGGTTCCAGGCAGGAGGGGTCACAGAAAAAGTTCCCCAACACCTGAGTTTTGCAACTTGGGGCTAGAGGGGGCTGAAGCCTGGGGATGAGTGTTAAAAAATAGGTTCTAGAATTTGGCTCAAGCTTCCAGCGCCCAGTTCCGGCCGCCCCCACCCTACCACCCTGCCTCTCCCATCCCTTTGATCCCAAGTCAACCTCGGTCCCGGTCCTGGTCCCGCAGAGAGATCCAACCCCGGGGGGCTTCCCTTCCCTGTCGTTAGGAGACCTGGCTGCTCACCATTGAAGCGGACGGCTCGAATATACTGCAGCAGCATCCGCCCGTCGGTGGTCTCCATCGCGGGGCACAGGCCCGTGAGCCCGGGGCAGAGCGCCTGGTGCATGCTGTGGAGGGCGTGGGCAATGGCGTACACAGCGTCGATCACAAACTGCACCTTCCCCTCCTGCTCGTAGGTAGAGTCCCGGCCGATGCGTTCCTCGCCTGTCCTAGGGATGCCCAGAGGAAGTGTGCCTGGCCCCCAGGCATCCCCCCCACCGGGCCTCCCGCCTTCTCCCTCGCCTGCCCAAGCCGCCCCGGGCAGCTCTCACCTGTGCATTTGCGGGCCGAGTCGTCGGCCTGGGCACCTGAGCTGATGAGTTTGCAGTTGAAATTCTCTTCCCAGAACTCTGCAAACCAGATGTTCCGGCGGTTGTTCTCCAGGGAGCGGGTCATGAAGTACTGGTCAAACCCTGAGAGCAGGGAGAGAGAAGGATGGCGACCATCTGAACCAGGCGTGATTCTTCTGTGTCCCTTGACCACTTGCTTGCTTTGTGGCCACGACTGGCCACGTGACCGACTTCTGGCTGGTGACTTCAGCCTGATCTGGGGGCTCCAGCGTAGGATTTGCATCCCGTTGTAAACTCAGAGCCTCACTGCATGAAGACTCTTAGGCTGCTCCTTCTTTCCTGGATAGGATGCCGCTGTGAAGGTGTGATGGGTGGAGCTTCTGCAGCCACTTTGTGATTAAGACAACTCGGTCACCAAGGCACATAGCAACCATGGAGGATGGTGCAACAGATGTGGGGACAGAGCTCAGGACTTTGAGAGTGTCATTAACTCACCAGCCCAAACCCGAAGTGGCCTACTTTCAGACATCTTGTCTTGTGATGAAGCGGCTTTATTGCTAAAACTGCTCTCATCCTAATTTGTCAGATGCAACCAAATGCACTCTAAGGGGAAGAGAGTGTGAAGGTGGGATTTCTTTATCCACCCACAAGAGCCCGAGAGCCCCTGAAAGTCAAGGCTCTCAGCCTTTACAAGGTTCTGATCAGAAAATAGCGCCACAGCACCCCTCGAAGGTCTCTTCAGGTCAGTCCTTGGGAAAACGATCAATCCTGTTACATAGGGAACATCTCTGCTGGATTGTTCTAGACACGCACAGGTGGAGCGGTAGAGGAAGAGAGGGGAGCCAGGCTTCATCATCTGACCAACAGGGCAATAATGTCCCCATCCTCGGCTTTGCCCCCTCTCCTCCAACCCTCAAATTAGCGTGCCTTTTGAGAAACCAGCAACACCAGGAATGCAGGCATCCAATTAAAACAAAAACTGAAGCAGAAAAAGCAAAACTAACTCTTCACCCTGTGCAGTGGGGTGGGCTTTTCCTCCTTTGCCAACTCAAACACTGCCTGGAGGGATGTATTCACAGAATCGCAGAGTCCTAGAATTTGGGAATCCCGGAAGGCACATAGATAGGAATATAATTTTACAGATGGGAAAAATGAGCCCCACCCCCAAGAGGGGACTGTGGGGAAGGACAAGCAGGGGCAGGGGATGCGAGGGGGGAGGGGTGCATCCCGGCACTCACCATCTATGGAAGCCCTTTTGGGCAGGATGGTGATGGCCCCCACGGCCACGTCCTCCAGGTTCAGGATGGGTGAGGTCTTGGCTCCCCAGCTGTCTGAGCCGACCCACAGGAAGTGACCTGTCAGGTTGGCCTGGTGTGCAGCCTCCAGGACCCTCCTGGTATGAATTGGGCGAGGGGTGAGCGAGGGCCTGCCATCTTCCTCCGACTTACCTCTGGCCGCTTCCTGTTCTCGCTCCTTCTATCCCCTTCCAAGCCTCTCAGCAGACCCTCATTTATCAGGAGGGGGTTTAGGGCACCTGCCCGGGGCTTCTCAGGTAATCATGGTTGTCTGGGCGCAGGCCCGCCCTCTTGCCCTGTGCATACAGCTCACTTCACACTGCCTGGGAGATGGCCTCCCTCTTCTTGCGGAGCCCCCTGCTGGCTCTGAGCCACACAGGCCTCAGGGCAGGGTCCATGGCCACCTGCTAATATCCCCTGAGCTGCCTCTTGGGCTCCTTGCCTGACAGCTCATTTTCTGCACTTCGATCTGCCCACAAGCCTCTCCCCTACTTTGCATGGTAAGAACAGACAGGCGTTTCTGTGTGTTCCCCTTGGCTAGTCTTGGAGCATTTCCACCCAGACCAGGCCTGGTTCGTTTCTGGGGGGCACCAGATAGAGAAATGGCAGCAGGAAAAGTGTGTACGGCAGGAGGGAGAGGGGGGCCTCAAGGAGAGAGGGAGGAGGAGGAAGGGAGGACGTGCAAGCCTGGGGGATGTGTCGGAAGAGGGGACAGGGCCTTCAAGGAGAGCCTGGGATAAACCCGGTGATGGGATGTGCCAGCTGTCCCACCTGATGTCATCCTCGTTGGCAAAAATGATGATGCCCCGGGCGTTGGGCGTCTCCATGAGTCTTTTGATCACCTTGTTGAATTCTCCTGGCTTTGGTTCCCTGGGAATCTTGATGGACTGGGCAATGCAGACTCCCCCTGGGTGTGGGGGATGCCAGAGTCACCTCTTGTTCCACCCAAGCCACCCATGGGGGCTGCCACTGCGCATGACCGGGGCAGGGGCTCCAAAAGAAAGGGGCACCTGCCCACAGGGGCACCACCCAAGCTCCCCACCATGTCTGATGGCCCCTGCCTCACCCCTCTGTAGGCTCCTTGATGCCTTGGACCCCCACACCCAGCTCACCAGCCTCCCGGGAGATCTGCACAAAGGCCTCAACCCCACTCTCGCCATAGTTGCCCTCGGAGGCCAGCGTGGACACGTAGTTCCATCCCAGTGCCCTCACGATGTCCACCATGGCCTGGGCCTGGTAGGAGTCAGGGGGCACGACTCGGGAGAAGAAGTCGTAGCGCGTGGAGTCGCTGAGCTCGGGGGCTGTGGACGCGTAGCTGATCTGGGGTATCTGAAATGGGGAAGGACACGTGGGCTATGGCTAGAGGGTCAGTGACCCTCTAGGGAGGGAGGGCAAAAGGGATCCAGGACAAAGGTGGGGCATGGAAGTTTGGGATTCGGGTTGGAATAGCCACGTGGAGAGGCCTGAGGGTGTGAGGAATTTTGAGAAGTGGTCTGATGGAACATGGGGGGTGTGAGGGTCTAGGGGAGAGGGCAGTGTGCAGCGTGTGTCCAGGCAAAGGCGGAGTGGGGACTCGAGTCCAGCCTGCAGCTGATCCAGCTGCTGGGGGAAGGCTGCATCTGAGAGGGGAATGGGGCTCCTCGTCACCCCTAGGGGACAACATATTTTCCTAATTCACCCAAAGGAGCACTCTGCGTAGGGGAGCGGCACCCCCAGGCAGGGTCAGAGCAGGCAGGGGAGCTTGGAAGGGATTATTTGGTTCAAAGCTGTGTCTGGCCTTCTGGAGGGGCCTGCTTGGAAGTGGGTTTATCTGTGTGCATTACAGTGATTGACAGCGGGGATTATGGGCTGAGCTGATCCGGGTTCTCCTGGGGGGCAGGAATAGCAAGTGTAAGAAGGGAGTGGAAATTGGTAGCGGAAGTCTGAGGAAGTCAGGGTGAGGGAGGCTAGCTAGAGAAGAGGAGCGAAGTGGGAGCTGGTGAGGGCCAGAAGACAGGGAAGGTTCTGGAAGGAGTGGGCCAGGCTGGTCTAGGGGAGACAGGGATGTCTGAAGCAGGACAGAACGAAAGTGTAGAGTGTGGAGACAGTGTGCGAAGAGCAGGAGGGAGAGAGAAGGAAAGAGGGAAGGAGGAAGTGGGAAGAGAGAGCCAGGGAGATAGAAAAAGAAAAACAAGAAGAACCACAAAGAAAGAGGGAAGGGCAGAGAAAAGGAGGCAGAGAAGGGCCAAGGGCAGTTAGTGGACGCTATAGATACTCTGGGCACTCCAGACACTAAAGTTTAATCTTGAGAACAACCTCCCCGTACAAGTTGAACCTCCTTAGGAAGATTGGTCTAAAATGCCTGACTGCTGGGGCGTCTGGGTGGCTCAGTTGGTTAGGTGTCCAACTCTTGGTTTCAGCTCAGGTCATGATCCAGTGGTTCGTGGATTCAAGCCTCGCGTTGGTTCTGCGCTGACAGCGTGGAGCCTGCTTGGGATTTTCTGTCTCCCTCTTTCTCTGCCTCCCCACCCTCGCCCCTGCTCACTCTCTAGCTCTCTCTCTCTCTCTCTCAAAATAAACAAACGATTAAAAATAAAATGAAATAGGGGCACTCGGGTGTCTCAGTTGGTTGAGCATCTGACTTGAGCTCAGGTCATGATCTCCAGGTTTGTGAGTTCAAGCCTCCATATCGGGCTCTGCGCTGACAGCTCAGAGCCTGGAGCGTGCTTCAGATTCTGTCTCTGTCTCTCTCTCTGCCCCGTTCCTGCTTGTAAACACTTTCCCTCTCTCTCAGATATAAATAAGCATAAAAAATTTTAAAATAAAAAATAAAAATAAAATAAAATGCCTGACAGTACAGTAATACGAATATGGCTTGAACTCCATCTCTGCTCCTTGACCAGGAATAGCAAAACAGCCCCCCAGGGAACCAAATCTGTAACTTGGTTGCCTTTCATGCACCAGCGTCTTCATGAGTTTAATTTTGAATTGGTAAGCAGCGTCTAACATGGGGTAGGGGTGGGGGGCGGGGTGCTAACCCCGTCTGGGGCTGAGCTGGCAGCAGTGGGCCCTGGGTTCATGGAGTCCTGCTTCACCCATCTATGCCCCAACCTGGCTCCTGAAGGCCCTTGAGTTTGAGATCTCTGCACTCAGCCTAGAGGGGCAGACACAGGGAAAGGGACAGAAACCAAAGCTTCAAGAAGGGCAAGGGACAGACAGACAAGGGCAGGTGGGTGAGACAGACTCTCCTCACTACTACCCCTCCCCTCATCCACACACACACAGAACTCTCTCAGGGCCCACTAGGAGCTGTGTCCACATGCCAACGCTGCCATCCAGTGGGGACAGGGGTGGGGGGACTACACGGATGCAGATGACAGAGGAGGACCACATAAAACCTCTACCCAGCGTGGTAGAAACAGAGGCCTCCCCTGGCAGAATCAGAGAAAGTCTCAAGAAACAGAAATCCCCTCCCCAGCCAGATGGAAGCAAAGCCTTCCTCTCTTCACATAAAGATGGAGGGACAGAGACACCCCTCCCCCACAGAACCCCAGTGAATGGCTTCTACGGAACACACCCTTTCCACTCTAATGCCAAAGGCCTCCCTTATTTCTATGCCCTTTCCCCCAATCACTGAGCCCCCCCCGCAAGGCTGCAGGGAAGGGGCTGTCCCGCATTTAAGACAGTTCCCTAAAAATGAGGCAACTACTCACCACCACCCTCCCCTAACCCACAGAGAGTAGCCAGCGGCATGTACTGGTCGTCTCACCAGAAAGAGGGCCCTGGTTCCAGGAAAAACTTGCACTCAGAGCTGTCCCCAGGGTCGGGGGCGGGACCACCACACAAGGTTGTGCCCCAAATAAGGACATGCAAGCAAGTGACCAAGTAGAGAGGCTAAACCCCAGGGGGCCCTGCTCTAGTCAATCGGGTCTCCAGGCAAAGACTGCCTCCCCACTGTGGAAAGAGGCCGCCTTGACCGCCCAGAACTAGGTTTCCTTAATTTATATGAAGGGCTGTGTGTGCGGGTGGCAGCGCAGGCAGGGCACCTGAGCCGGCAGGGAAGGGTGGAGGGGTTGGGTTGACCTGGCCCGGGCTTCCTTCTGGCCCCCAGGGTTGGGTTTCTTCGGAGCAGCGGTTGATCTTTGTGAATCTGAGTGATTTCTGCCGGGAGACTAGACATCAGCACCCCCCCCCACCCCACCCCCAGAGGGCGAGGACGGGACGAGGACGCGAGAGAGTGCCCTCACCGCAAACAGGCGCAGCACGTTGGCGACCATGATGGAGACGGAGCTGGCCGACGCGCCCACAACCGCCACCACCCGCTCGGGGGGCGCGGCGCGCAGCGGAGGGACGCCTCCGGGACAGCGCACGGCGGCCTCGTCGCCGTCGCCGCGGCCCTGGATCAGCGCCTGCACGAAGCTCAGCGCCTGCTCCAGCGCGTACGTGTCCCGCGAGCAGGTGTCGAGCAGCCGCGCGCCCAGGCGCACGCCGGGCAGCAGCTCGGGGTCGGCGTTCACGCGGTCCAGCGCGTACAGCATGGCCTCCAGCCGGTGCACGCCCTGCTCCTTCTTCAGCTGCCCGCACGCCCGGCCCGCAGCGCCCCGCGCGTGCACCGGGAACAGGCCGCCCAGCGTGAGGCCGCCCGCCAGGCGCACCGAGCCCGCCGCGCCCGCCGCGCCCGCCTGCGCCAGCACCAGCGCCAGCACCGGCACCAGCAGCGGCGGCAGCGGCGGCCCTCGGGCGCTCCCGGGCCGGGCCATCGCCGGCGGGCTGCGGGAGGAGGACCAGAACCGGGGAACGCTCTGAGCGCTTGGGAGAGGGACGACCCCGGGTCGCGGGCAAGGGGAAGGAGCCTCGGGTCCTGCGGAGAAGGGAGGCGGGCAATAAATGTTGGCTGAGCAGCTTGGGGAAGACATGGGGTTATCCATTCGCCCAGTCCTCCCAGGCCTCCACCGCGCTCTCACACCGTCTGGATCTTATCACACGGGTCCCCCTCGCCCGACCGCTGTCTCCACCGCGCCAGCCCGCTCCTCCCCGACAGCCCTGAGCCTCTGTTCCTCTGGGACACATCCCCAGCACACAAGTAGGCACCCTTCCTAGCCACACTCACCCGCGGCAACCAGTGTCGGTCAGGACAGGGCTGTGACAGATGCACAGGGCCCAGAGCGAGAGAGGATTTAAGGATTCTGGGGAAGGGATGAGGCCGCCCTGAGGGTGGAGACCCCTCCTGAGTATGGGGTGTGCCAGAACGGATTCTCTCTGCATCTCCTTTCCCTTCCTCTCCTACTTCCTGGTTCTGTTTCTTTCCTCTCTTTGGATATGTGTCTCACCTCCAACCGCTCTCTGGCTGTCTCTGACACACACGTTGTCCTTCTGTTTCTTTTTTTGTTTCTCTATCTCTCAGGCTCTCTTCCCTGCTTGCTGACCCAACTCTTTCCCCCACCTTCTCTCTCCTCTTTCTGTCTCCGTCAGTTTCTTTCTTTCTTTCTTTGTCCTTCTCTTCCTGTCTTTCCTAGCCACCTTGGCTATGGCTGCATAAGGCACTTCCCCAAACCGTGCAGTATGCTCAGGAGTGGAGGGAGAAAGGAGCTGAATGAGCAAGAACATGGCTGAGCCAGAAGGGACCACCAGCAAGCCAACCTTTACTATTAGCAAGAACTCTTCTTAACACACGCACAACCACCTGACAAAGAGGAGATTTTACCATCAGCCCCATTTGGCAGATGGGAAAATAGAAACCTCAAGCAATTAAGTGACTCATCCAAGGTCACACAGTTCATGTGGGTCAGCATCAGGATTTGCACTTGGGCTGGTGTGAAACTACCAGCCCACACTGTCTTTGATGGGGGCGGGGGACAGTGCCAGCTCACCCTGCAGCTCCTGCCCCTACTTCTTGCATCTGATGAAGGGACAACACTAAAGAGCTGTTCTTTGGGTCAAGTCCACAGCCTTCCTGGGCTCAGGGGTCTGAACCAGCTCTCGGTACCTGAACTTCCCCATTTCATGGTTGAGGGCCAAGGTGAGGGAGCTTTAGCCTCATTAGACTTTTACTGTCATCTCTGTCTGATGCCCTGGAGCCAGAGAGAGAGAGAGAGAGAGAGAGAGAGTGCTCAAAGGGCAGCCTGGAGACAGGTGGTGAGCTCCCAGCCCCAGGGATTTGCAGGGAAATCCCATGGGGCTTGAGCCGGCTTGGGCTCCATTAGTCAGGATGGATTAGGATTTGGGGATGCAGGGATTTGGGCAAAGCTGGCAGAGGGAATGAGCAGAGGCCATGTCACCCTTCTCCCTTCACCCACCACATCCAAGGGCCCTGCCAGTCTTGTTCCCAGAGCTGTCTGGGCACCTCTCCTTGGCTGAGGCTGGGAATCAAGAGGTCTGGATCTGGCTTCGCCTTTCCCCATTTTACAACTTGGGAAGGATGGGGCACTTTGCTGATGCCAGGCCTGTGTGGACACAGGTCAGGCGTTTGTGTCTCTAGAAGCCTCCCATCCCACTGCAGCCAGACCTGGCCCGACCCCCTCCCAAATCCTCATACACAAATGCTCCTTGCAGCATTGTGCATAAGAGACAAAAGTTAGAAACAACCCAAAAGTCCATCAAGGGGTGCCTGAATAAACAATTGATGCTATATTCTTGCAATAGAATATTCTTCATCATAAAAGGAATGAAATACTGACACATGCTACAATGTGGATTAACTTGAAAGACATTATTCTAACTGAAAGAAAGTAGCCACCAAAGGTGACATGCTAGAGAACTGCATTTACATGAAATATCCAAAACAGGTAAATTCACAAAGACAGAAAGCACACATCTGTGGTGGCTGAGCCCTGGGTTGGTGGGGGAGTAACTGCTTAATGGGTAGAGGTTTTTCTTGGGGCACCTGGGTAGCTCAGTCGGTTGAGCATTTGACATTTGATTTTGGCTCAGGTTATGATCCCAGTGTCATGGATTGAGCCCCACATCAGGCTCCACGCTGAGCATAAAGCCTGCTTAGGATTCTCCGTCTTTCTCCCTCTGCTCTCTGGCTTCTGTGCTCTCTCTCTTTCTCTCTCTCACTCTCTCTCTCAAATAAAAAAAACTTAAAAGAGTTTTCTTTGGAGATGAATCAGATGTTTTGAAACTATATAGAGGTGGTGGTTGCACAGCACCGTGAATGACTTGTAGCCATCATCAGTGGAAAACAACTCAATCCAGATAAGACTGCTGATGGATGGCCCAGACCCTTCAGGGTCACCAGATTAAGAACCGTGACCAGCTGATGTGCTTGCTGAGGGCAGAGGAAATATAAAATGGGTACTGGAAGAAGGTAGTTATAAATGCCGCCATGACCGTGTGACCACTTTTACAAACAAGGATTGTATGTATTTTTTGCGGTATGAACATGTTTGTTTATAAGGCTTTTTTTTCTTCCTTCTCTTATTCCCATAACATGTAAGAGAAGATTTGTTGACTTTATATCATAGTATTTATGTAGTTTTTACTTTTTATCATTGTATTTTTGTTACGGATATCAAGAAGAGTATTCATCACTTAAGGACATTGCCTCTTCTTCTGGGGGAGAAATCAGTACATTTTTGGTTTGCGGGATGTGTCATGTTAGGCAGATAGAAGTATGATCTTGTTATTATCTTTATTTGAAGATTAAGTATGGTTTAAAGGGATGCAAATGGGTGCCACGTTGATAAGAGGTGGATTTGTGATGGTTAATATTATAAGTCAACTTAGTGGGTCAAACATTGCTCTGGGTGTTTCTGTGAGGGGATGTTTTGGCTGAGATTCAAATTGGTGGACTTAAGGTGAAGCACGTTCTCCTCCGTAATGTGGGTGGCCTTCCTGCCGTCGATGGAAGGCCTGAGCAGAACAGAAGGTGACCCGAAGATGGCCTTCTTACTTGAAATGCAACACTGGCTCTTCCTCGGTCTTCAGCCTACTGACCCACTCTGTAGATTTTTGACTTGTCAGTCTGCATACCTGTGTGAGCCATTCCTTAAAGTAAATCTTTCTTTCTCAACCTCTCTCACTCTCCCTCTCCTCTCTCTGTCTACACACACACAGACACAGACACACATACACACACGCACACACACACACACACACACACTGGTTTTGTTTTTGTGGAGAACTCTAATACAATATGTTTTCAATTTTCTTGGGCATATACCTAAGAGTAGAATTGTTGGATCATATGATAATTCCATATTTAATGTTTTTTAGTTAAGTTTTGTAATGTTTATTAATTTCTAAGAGAGAGAGAGAGACAGAGTGTGAGTGGAGAAGGAGCAGAGAGAGAGGGAGACACACAAAAAAACTAACTAATTAACGACATAAATAAAGGTGCAGGGCACCTGGATGGCTCAGTGGGTTAAGCATCCAACTTCAGCTCAGGTCATGATCTCATGGTTCGTGGGTTCAAGCCCCACACCGGGCGGGCTCTGTGCTGTCAGCCTGTCCCGAGAAGCCTGCTTCAGATCCTCTCTGTCCCTTCTCTCTCTGCCTACCCCCACTTGTGCTCTCCCAAAAATAAATATTAAAAAAACAAAGGTGAAAGAACCTTGGAGAAAGGGTATATGATAAAGGGTTCACGTGACTGAGTTATGAAGACCGCACAGAAACATTTCAGAATGGCAGCAGGTGGCCACAGAGCTGAGAGAGACAGTGGTGTCAGGGACAGTCCCGTTCCCAGTGGACTGCTCTCAGCTCTGTAGGTTTACCTGCATTCAGATCCTCTTACCTCAAGTGCAAAATATTAACGTTCTGGGGAAAAAATCTCAGATGAACCAAGAAACCTTCCACAGTGGGTGAGCCACCCTGTGAGCCACGGGAGGTCTGGGCGGCTCAGGCAGTTAAGCGTCTGACTCTTGATTTCAGCGCAGGTCACCATCTCATGGTTTGTGAGTTCGAGCCCCACATCAGGCTCTGCACTGACAGATTCCTGGGACTCTCTTTCTCCCTCTCTCTCTGCCCCTCCCCGGCTCTCGTGGTCTCACACATGCTCTCTCTCTGTCTGTCTCAAAATAAATAAATAAATATGGGGAAAAAATAACACTGCATTGAACCGCAATACAAAATCATGTGTTGTAGCAGAACACGTTTCTTCACAAAAAATTGTCAGAACAGATAAAAGGAAGCTTTCACTGTTCATTTTATAAGGCTAAAACTTAGTTAGAACAATATATACAATTTTCAGCCAAACTAAGGAGCAGAGACACCAAAATCCTACTCAAAACATTTGTGAACTGAAATACGTAAAAACATCGTAAACAAGTCTGGTTTCTCCCAGAAATACATGTTAGCAGATTAACGACTTAAAAATTTATTAACGTAATTCACTGCATTAATAGATTAAAGGAAAAAAACATGATTATCTAAATGGATGCAGAGAAAGCATTTGATAATATCCAATATTCATTCATGATTTTAAAAACTTAGTAATCTAGGGATCTTCTTTAGCCTGAAGAAGCTAGCTACTGAAAGCCTGCAGAAAATACTCTATGTGGTGAAGAGTCATTCTGGGTATTGATTTTCTTTAAAATCAGAACAAGACAGTAATTCCAATTATCATTCCCTCTAGGGGGCATTAGTCAGTGCAAGAAAAACAAGCATGACCGAATTAAAAATACACTCATCATTTGCAGATATGATGAACTACTGTATTCTTAGGTGTCCTGCAGAGAAACAAAATATGTATATATTCTTACATGTAGTCTGAGGCCTCAGCACTAATAGTGCCCATCAGATAAGTTCCAGACAGAAGGTCCATAGGCTTGAGATCCAAAAAGAGCTGATGTTTCAGTTCGAGCCCAACAGCAAAAGACCAATGTTCCAGCTCAAGGAAGTCAGAAACTCCCTCCTGGGAGGGTCAGGGTTTGGGTTCTCTTCAGGCCTTCAACTGATTGGATGAGGCCCACCTACATTATGGAGGGCAATCTGCTTTACTCAGTCTACCAGTTCAAATTTGAATCTCATCTGGAGACACTTTCACAGACATACTCAGAATAATGTTTTACTAGATATCTGGGTACCTGTGGCCCAGTCAAGTTGACATACAAAATTAAACGTCACCAACATCACCCCTTGTCAACTTGGCACCAATATGCATTTCCATAAGTCATATTTAAACTCCATATGAAGGCAATAACAAGGTCATACTTCCACCCACCCTGATACGACTATCTTACATGTAACCCAAAACTCCCTGATCCCTTCCCCAGAAGAGGAGGTAATAATGGTTTTAGTTTTTATTTTTTTAAAAAGTGTGTTTGTTTGTTTATTTATTTATTTTAAAAAGTTTTTACATTTATTTATTTTTGAGAGACAGAGAGAGACAGAGCACAAGAGGGGAGGGGCAGAGAGAGAGGGAGGCACACAATCTGAAGCAGGTACAAGGCTCTGAGCTGTCAGCACAGAGCTCGATGCAGAGCTTGAACCCATGAGCTGTGAGATCATGACCTGAACTGAAGTCAGATGCTTAACCAACTGAGCCACCCAGGTGCCCCAATTTATCTATTTAATATATTTTTTAGGGACAATGACAGGGGCCACATGTGATATTGGTCAATGTAGTTTTTTTTTAAGTTTATTTATTATTTTGAGAGAGTGCACAAGTGGGGGAGGGGCAAAGAGAGAGGGAGAGAAAAGAGAGAATCCGTAGTAGGCTCTGCACTGTTAGCGTGGAGCCTAATGCGGGGCTCAAACTCATGAACTGCAAGATGATGTCCTGAGCTGAAGTCAGATGCTTAACTGGCTACCCAGGTGCCCATATTTATTTATTTTTGAGAGAGAGAGAGGCAGAGAGAGAGAGGGGGGGAGACAAGCAGGCTCTGTGTTGACAGCATAGAGCCTGACACAAGGCTCCATCCCATGGAACCATGAGATCCGGACCTGAGCCAAAATAAAGAGTCCTCTACTTTTTTTTAAAACTATTTTTAAAATTTTATTTGTTTTGAGAGAGAGAGAGAAAGTGGGGAGAGGCAGAGAGAGAGGGAGAGGGAGAACCCCAAGCAGGTCCCGTGCTGTTAGCACAGAGCCCCGACACTGGGTTTGATCTCATGAACTTCAAGATCATGACCTGAGCTGAGATCAAGAGCCTGATGCTTAACTGACTGAACCACCCAGACGTCCCACATCCTCTACTTTAAGCCCCACTCAGAGCCTGCAGATGGAGTCCTGGGAAAACTGGCAGAAGCCAGCTACAGGTGAGAATTCATACCGGGATCAGCTGTCCCAGATCCCTGTCTGTAGTACCTAGTAGGGAGAGACCAAAACAATTTCACAGTGTCCTTTACCTTCCCAAATCCGGGGCATTGCTTATGGATCTTTGGGAATGGCTCCGGATCTTGCAAAGATAATATCTTTAGCACCCTCTCCCAGGTCGATGGGGCTGTTGAAGGCTGCCAGCAATATTTACTGCTTGCCCAGGCTGAAACCTGACAAGGAATTTAAAAGGACTTAGTAACTCTATGATCAGAAATTTGGCCAAATTGGAAGCTGACACTCAAAGCCTGATAGAGATCTTTCTAGGTTCTTCCCCTTAAGATAATAGAAAATAATGCAGTTGGGTGGGTGAGTCAACTTATGACGTCATTTAGGCTATAAGGCAATTCTTTTTTTTTTTTCAAAGTTTATTATTTTGAGAGAGAGAGAGAGAGAGAGAGAGAGAGAATGGGGGAGGAATGGGCAAGGAGCAGAGAGAGAGGGAGAGAGAATCCCAAGCAGGCTCCATACTGTCAGCAGAGTCCGACACAGGGCTTGAACTCACTAACCAAGAGCTGACGCCCGACACTTAACCGAATGAGCCACCCCGAGGCCCTGAGAACAACTGTCTTTACCTCACAAATCCTTGTAAAGCTGGAGCTACCGGCGGTTCAAAGTTCACCTCTCCCTTTGTACCCATCCCCAAACCTGCCCTATTTATCTTAACAGGTGTGTAACTTGCATTTTCCCCCTGTGCCTTTGAGAGGTAAAGATCAAAGTGTAAACTTTGGGAAAGTAATTCTTATCAGAAGAAAAATAAATGGGGGAAAATTCCGAAGCAGGCTCCAGGCTCTAAGCTGTCAGCACAGAGCCCAATGCAGGGCTTGAACCCACAGACTGTGAGATCATGACCTGAGCCAAAATCGGACGCTTAACTGACTGGGCCACTCAGGCGCCCCTAATGTTTATTTTTGAGACACACACACACACACACACACACACACACACACACACACACACGCGAGGGCGGAGTGCTGGTGGGGGAGGGGCAGAGAGAGAGTGAGATACAGAATCCTAAGCAGGCTCCAGGCTCCAGGCTGTCAGCACAGAGACTGACATGAGGCTCGAACTCATGAAACGTGAGATCATGACCTGAGCTGAAGTCAGACACTCAGCCAACTGAGCCACCCAGGTGCCCCTGCGAACTTTTATTATGAATGAATGTTGAATCTCATGACACTTTTGCGTCTATGTACAGGACTATGAGATTTTTTTTTCACTTTTGGTTTTTTAAGATGAATGATTACATTAATTGCTTTCCCCCCAGGTGGTTTTTTTTCTGAAATTCAGGTTTTTTGAAGCATAAGTTACCCACAGTAAAATCCACCCTTTTTATATATACAGCTTGTTGAATTTTGGTAAATACATAGTTACGTCACCACTAGACGTACTCAGTCAGTTAAGTTTCTGATTCTTTATCTCGGCTCAAGTCATGATCTCGAGGTTCATGAGTTTGCATGCTGCATGGGCTCTGCAATGATAGCACGGAGCCTGCTTGGAATTCTCTCTCCCTCTCTCTGTTCCTAACCGACTCGTGCTCTCTCTCTCTCTCTCTCTCTCTCTCAAAATAAATAAACAAACCTAAAAAAAACCGAAGAACACTCATATCACCATGAAAAGTTTTCTTGTGCTTCTTTACAATCCCTTCCTCCTATTACCCCCTGCATGAGGGAACAACTGATTTGACTTCTGTTCCTTACAGTTTTGCCTTTTCTTGTATATTATATTTAAAGGAACACACAAGGGGCACCTGGGTGGCTCAGTCGGTAGAGCATGTAAATTTGTAAATTTACATGGGGTTGTAAATTCAATCCCCATGTTCGGTTCCTCAAAAAACTATCGATAGAACTCCCCTATGACCCAGCATTAGCACTGCTAGGGATTTACCCAAGGGATACAGAAGTGCTGATGCATAGGAGCACATGTACCCCAATGTTCATAGCGGCACTGTCAACAATAGCCAAATCATGGAAAGAGCCTAAATGTCCATCACCTGATGAGTGCATCAAGAAGATGTGGTGTATATACACGATGGAGTACTACATGGCAATGAGAAAGAATGAAATCTGGCCATTTGTAGGAAAGTGGATGGACCTCGAGGGTGTCACGCTAAGCGAAATAAGTCAGGCGGAGAAGGACAGATACTATATGTTTGCGCTCATAGGTCTAACAGGAGAAACCTAACAGAGGACCATAGGGAGGGAAAGGGGGAAAGAGAGGTGGGAAGAGAGAGGGACACAAATCATGAGAGACTATTGAATACTGAGAGCAAACTGAGGGCTGAAGGGGGAGGGGGAAAGGGGTGATGGTCATGGAGGGGGGGCAGTTGTGGGGAGAAGCACTAGGTATTATATGGAAACCAATTTGACAATAAACTATTATTAAAAAAATAAAATCCACAGTTTATTAGGAACAAAAAATCTTTAAAAAAATTTCCTAGATAGAAAATTGTGTTGGTTGCAAATAAAGGTAGTTTTACTTCTTCCTTACCAATCTAGATGTTTTTCTTTCTTTTTCTTGCCTAATAACAAGGACTAGAATTTTCACTAAAATAATGAATAGAGGCGAACATCCCTGCATTTTTCCTGATCTTAGAGGGAAAAACATTTCCACGTTTGCCATCAATTATGGTATTAACTGTAAAACCTACCACTAACACAGCCTACTGCTAGTGGATGAAAAAGCACCATTCTATTTCTAGTTTGACGAGATTTTTAAATCAGAAATGGATATTGGATTTTGCAAATGCCTTTTTTGTGCCTTGATCTGGAAACCGTCGAAGTGGTAAGCTTCAACAATTGTACCGATGTCCTTTGTCGACTCTGTCTTGTGTCTAGAGAATATTATTTCATATATTTTGCCTGTGTTTGTTACTGTTGATGTCTTTTTTTCAGGCGGGAGGGTAATTCCAGTCTTTTTGCTGTGTTTTAGCCAGAAGCAGAGGTACAGATTTTTACAGCATTGGATGCATTTCAATCACTGCAGTTTTTACTCTTTTTGATACTCAAATTGTTCCATCTTTGTTCAGCAGAATCCCTGCAAGGTTGGCTCCTGTGTCTTTTTTTTTTTGTAACTTTATTTATTTTTGAGAGAGAGAGAGAGAGAGAGACAGAGACAGAGAGAGAGACAGAGAGAGAGAGAGAGGCAGTGCAAGTGGGGGAGGAGCAGAGAGAAAGGGAGACACGGATTCTGAAGCAGGCTCCAGGCTCTGAGCTGTCAGCACAGAGCCTGATGCGGGGTTCCAACCCACGCACAGTGAGATCATGAGTGGAGCGGAAGTCGTAGGCTTAATTGACAGAGCCACCCACGTGCCCTGGCTCCTGTGTCCTTTTGATATGACCCAATAATCTTGGATAGCTTCCCTGCTTTTGGGCACCAGACTTCTCTTGCGTATTCCCTGCCTTGTCTTTGTAATCAGCCATTTCTCTAAAGGAACCTTTTCCATTAAAGGGTAATTTAGAGACCATAATTTATCTTATTGCCATTAGATTGTTATTTCTTCTAGGCCTTGCAGTAGATAGAGATAGGAAAAAAATTGGTGGGGGGCGGGGAAGAACCACAATTTGATTCTTGTTATTTTCAATGCATATGTTAGACAACAGGTTTTTCCACTTAACTTCTTTGAAATAATGTATTTTAAATTCTTAATTAGATTGTAGTGTGGCTGCAGGGCCCGGGCAGGATAGCGGTACGGGATCTGCAGCCCTGCTCTCCATCATCCTGCTCGGGAAGTTTCTCTTCCTTCCCCACACATCTAGCCTGTGTCCTGAGCCTCGGCACCAGCCTCTGCTCAGGGTGGGGGCTGTAGACCCAGGGTGCCGGGATGTTCTAGGTGGGGAGGAGAGTGCATGAAGTCACCTTGTTCCCCAGGGTATGAGCCCCTACTCATTAGCACTGCTCGAACCTTCTGGTCCAAGGGACTTCCCGTTTTTGGAGTCTCAGACCTGACCCTTCGGCAGATAATGCCATCTCAGAGTTGAATGCCTTGGGGAGAGTGAAGACACCCACCAGAAGGAGGGCTTTTCTACCAGGACCCAAGGCACCAGTGGCCCAGATCACAGACCTCTGTTCTGAGAGACATTGGCCAAGGATGGAATCACTTTAGCTGTTGGCTGCTTGCCTTCCAAACTGTCAAGTACGTTATTTTGCCGTCTGTATGTCTTGGAGTAGTGTTACTGTCCACACACTTATCCACTGGTATTGACAAGGAAACTCAGAACCGAAATTCAGAAATCTAACTTACTGTACTTCATTTTCTATCATCATGTCTATGTGGGGACCTGTATTTTCATGATGTGGAAAGGGCGCTTGCCCAGGAGAGGTACTTACCAGGTCTCTTGTGAGTAAGGGCTGGATAAGGCTGCTGACAACTCTCCTGCAGAAGTCTGATACAGGATTTTCCTGTTAATTGTAAACCTAAATACCCTCTTGTAGGGGAGACATATTGCAGATCACTTTGCTTTTTTCAACAGCCCAAGTTATTTTTCACTTTAAAATTAAAGAAATTTATAATATGATTGCATGGTGAAAGACTACGTATCGGACAAAATATCCTTCTTTTTCTGTTAAACTGAATACACAATAACTGTTCCCCAGGTGACCAACTTTAGTGTACCACAGTATGATTTCAGGTTAACAAAACAGTGAAAAGACAACTTTGTGAAGATATAATTACAAAAATAATTCAATAACTTACATTTAAAAAAGAATATTGACTTAAATGAATATAATTTAAGATTACTCTGTGGCTGGCTAGGCAGTCATATATCATGTTTCCATTTGCCCAGTGGTCTCTATTTAATATTTAACATATATATTGAAACACTTAAAAACATTTACGGCTGAAGTTAACTGGTATCTGTGTCATTCCCTTAAAAAAGACAAGAATGAGAAGTCTGGGTGGCTCAGTCGGTTAAGCCTCCAACTTTGGCTCAGGAAATGACCTCATGGTTTGTGGCTCAGGTAATGATCTCATGGCTTGTGGGTTCGAGCCCCACATCGGGCTCTGTGCTGACAGCTAGCTCAGAGCCGGGAGCCTGCTTCAGATTCTGTGCCTCCCTCTCTCTCTGACCCTCCTCTGCTCACATTCTCTTCTCTCTCTCTCAAAAATAAATATTTTTTAAAAATTGAAAAAATATATCCTTTTTAGGTTGTGAAATTTAGACATAATTATTTTTATAAATTCAAAAATTTGTCAAATGGATTTTCTCAGTTACGAACAGACCCCAATATTTACACAACAGCTAACAGACAAAATGGGGTCCTTCATTGTCAGGGGGAAAAAACTAGACTTCTATTCAGGCTGAATGTTCACGAGAAACAAAACCAGTTAGCACAGCCTGAGGTGACAGGGTGTACAAAATTCATCAATGTTCGCAGTAAGACCCCGGTGACACATCTTATCGTGTTCTTCTTGGGGCTGCCACATCCTGAAGCTGCTCAGAAAAGCGAGTTGTATCCTGCTTGTCACTCTGCTTCTGAAGTTGCAGTTTGGGCCCTGAGTCTGACCAGCCTTGATAAGGGCAGAGACCTTGGAGAGTGTTTCAGTTTGTAGCTCAAGACTGAGACTCCCGGGTTTGCAAACTGTTTGGCAATAATGCTTACCCTTGGCCTCTAACCTAATCTTTGCAAGAATATGTAGAAGCGAGCGGCTAATTTTCCATATTTTTAAATACATACAAACTGTTCCCAAAAAGGGTGCTAGAGAGGACAAGCGGTGAGAGATGCAGAAAGATGTGGCCTTCTAGGCTCGCAGCAAAACTTTCTCCAACCTTACGGCTATTAGCCCTTCCCGGACACCGTAGACCGGCCTGCCGCGATGATGACTGGGAAATATAGTTCGAAAGGAAAAGCACTGCGGTTTAGCCGAGGCACCCGTTTGCTCTTTCCTGCGCAGGCGCGATTGCGCCCGGCGGCCTGGCGGCGGCGGCGAAAAATGTCCCCAGGCTAGGTATTTTGCTTGTCTCCAGTGCAGTCGGCCGCTTGGAGTCCCCGTCGCGGCGGGCTCAGGTAGCGGCTGCCGGTGAGAGCGGGCCCGGGATGTACAGCTCCTGAGGCGGGGCCAGGGCAGAGGGCCGGCGGCGGCACGAGTCCCAGCCGAGTCCTGGCTCCGGGCGTCCGAGCTGCGGCGGCCTCAGCAGGTGATCGCGGCCCGAGTAGGAGGCGTTGCCCGGGGAGGTCTCCACTCCCGCGTCCTCCCACCCCGGGAAATGGGAGCTGTCACCGCCTGAGCTCCAGCCTCGGGCACAGCTCCTGGAGAAATGGCCCCAGAACAGAGATTGCGGGAAGCTATGCCCTGTTTCAGGGTCCGGGGATCCTGGGGCTGTTTTTTTGCTGGTAGCGTTTGTCGGTCTCCCGCCCAACCCCACGTCACCCCGAGTTTAAACTTTGTGTTCATCAGTTTTTGCCATCTTTGCTTGTTTGGCACTTTCCCCAGAGGGAATCCTCGGATGATTTGACTGTTCTCTTTTTTGTTGCTGTTTAGATTAATTTTCTTTTGCTGAGTTCCTTCTCTTTTCTCTAAATTTTAAGATTTCTAGCCAGTGATGCTCTTTCTTTCGAGCCTTGTGGTGTTTTGGAGCCAGGAGAGAAAGGTGGATGGGTAATGTTTCCATTTATATTTAAGGAGGTTTGAAAACTCTTCATGAAGGAAGCAATTTCCAAGAGGAAGAGAAGAGAGGGCTAACTTTTGGTTGGCTTTCCCTGAAAAGGACTCCAATTTCCTTGAAATGTTATGTGAAGAATTATTTTAATTATCATGTTATTGTACTTTGTTGTCATGCATGATGTATAATTGCATGTTACATTAGGTACAATATGTTTATTATAATTACATTATTATAGCACAGCCCCACATATTTAAATGCAGATGTGTTATTTCTCATTAATTGAACAGCTCTGGGAGCCCCCTTTACTCTGTTCATGTACATCAGATGGTGCTAATCCTTTAGTTTGATTTCTCCTTATTCATAAACCGCTGGCAGCAGGGCAGCAGGCGGGGGGACTGGAAGTATGCTTGCTGCCCGCTCCTGGTTTTGGTGGCCGTGCTCCTGGACCCTCTAACTCAGGAATGCTCGGGCTTCCTTGTTCCCTCTGGCTTCTCTCTGCAGGGTGCTCAGTGTGTGGAGATTTCTCACTTAGGTGTAAGGAGGGTGGGAGTACAGACAGGACCGACCTCACTGTTTCTTTCTCCATTTCAGGTGCCTTCTCCGGAAGGGGTGGCAGGGAGGGAGAAATGGCCACAAGGTTGCTGCCAGCCCATGCTCAGGTGAGTGGAGACTTTTTTATTTTCTTTATATATATATGTTAATATAGTTTATTGTTAAGTTAGTTTCCATATAACACCCAGTGCTCACCCCCACAAGTGCCCTCCTCCATGCCCATCACCACCCTTCCCCTGTCCCCCACCCCCATCAGCCCTCAGTTTGTACTCTGTATTTAAGTCTCTATTGTTTGCCTCCCTCCCTCTCAGTAACTATTTTTTTCCCTTCTCCTCCCACATGGTCCTCTGTTGTTTCTCCTGTTCCACATATGAGTGAAAACTTATAGTATCTGTCTTTTTCTAGCTGACTTATTTTGCTTAGCATGACACCCTCGAGGTCCATCCACGTTGCTACAAGTGACAGATTTCATTCTATCTCATTGCCACATAGTATTTCATTGTATATATAAACCACATCTTGATCCATTCATCAGTTGATGGAGATTTAGACTCTTTCCATGATTTGACTATTGTAGAAAGTGCCGCTATGAACATTGGGGTACATGTGCTCCTATGCATTAGCACTTCTGTATCCTCTGGGTAAACCCCTAGAGTGCTATTGCTGGGTCATAGGGGAGTTCTACTGATAGTTTTTTGAGGAACCTCCACACTGTTTTCCAGAGCGGCTGCACCAGTTTACATTGCCACCAACAGTGTAGGAGGGTGCCCGTCTCTCCACACCCTCGCCAGCATCTATAGTCTCTTGATTTGTTCATTTTAGCGACTCTGACTGGTGTGAGGTGGTATCTCAGTGTGGTTTTGATTTGAATTTCTCTGATGATGAGTGACACTGAGCATCATTTCATGTGTCTGTTGGCCACCTGGATGTCCTCTTTGGAGAAGTGTCTGTTCATGTCTTCTGCCCGTTTCTTCACTGGGTTATTTGTTTTTGGGTATGGAGTTTGGTGAGTTCCTTATAGATTTTGGATACTAGCCCTTTATCTGATATGTCATTTGCAGATATCATTTCCCATTCCATCAATTGCCTATTAGTTTTCTTGATTGTTTCCTTTGCAGTGCAGAGCTTTTTACCTTGATGAGGTTCATTTTTGCACCTGATTCCCTTGCCTTTGGGGATGTGTCCAATAAGAAACTGCTGCGGCTGAGGTCAAGGAGGCTGTTTCCTGCTTTCTCCTGCAGGATTTTGATGGCTTCCAGTCTCACATTCAGGTCCTTCATCCATTTTGAGTTTAGTTTTGTGTATGGTGTAAGAAAGTGGTTTCGTTTGATTCTTCTGCATGTTGCTGTCCAGCTCTTCCAGCACCACCTGTTAAAGAGGCTGTCTTTTTTTTTCCCCATCAGATACTCTTTCCTGCTTTGTCAAAGATTAATTGGCCATACACTTGTGGGTCCAGTTCTGGGCTCTCTATTCTATTCCATTGGTCTATGTGTCTGTTTTTGTGCCAATACCATACTGTCTTGATGATGACAGCTTTGTAGTAGAGGCTAAAGTCTGGGATTGTGATGCCTCCCGTTTTGGTTTTCTTCTTCAATATTACTTTGGCTATTTGGGGTCTTTTGTGGTTACATACAAATTTTAGGATTGTTCTAGCTTTGAGAAGAATGGTGGTGCAATTTTGATTGGGATTGCCTGAATGTGTAGATTGCTTTGGGTAGTATTAGCATTTTAACAATATTTATTCTTCCAGTGCACGAGCATGGAATGTTATTCCATTTCTTTGTGTCTTCTTCAGTTTCCTTCAGAAGTTTTCTGTAGATCTCAGCCTACAGATCTTTTACATCTTTGGTTAGGTTTATTCCTAGGTATTTTATGGTTTTTCATGCAATCGTGAGTGGGATCAGTTTCTTGATTTCTCTTTCTGTTGCTTCATTATTGGTGTATAAAAATTCAACTGATTTCTGTATGTTGATTTTGTACCCTGCGACTTTGCTGAATTCACGGATCGGTTCTACTAGACGTTTGGTGGAGTCGGTCAGGTTTTCCATGTAGAATATCATGTCATCTGCGAAATGTGAAAGATTGACGTCATCTTTGCCAATTCTGATGCCTCTTATTTCCTTTTGTTGTCTGATTGCTGATGCTAGGACTTCCAGCACTATGTTAAACAACAGTGGTGAGAGTGGACATCCCTGTCGTGTTCCTGATCTCAGGGGGAAAGCTCTCAGTTTTTGCACATTGAGGATGACATTAGGTGTGGGCTTTTCGTAAATGGCTTTTATGATGTTTAAGTAAGTTCCTTCTATCCTTACTTTCTGCAGGGTTTCTTCTATTAAGAAAGGATGCTATCTTTTTGCCAAATGCTTTTTCTGCATCTATTGACAGGATCATATGGTTTTTATTTTTTCTTTTGTTAATGTGATGTATCACATTGATGGATTTGCAAATATTGGACCAGTCCTGTAACCCAGGAATGAATTCCACTTGATGAATTTAATTTACTAGTATCTTGTTGAGTATTTTTGCATCTGTCTTTCCATTTTCATTTGTTTCCATATATTTTTTAATTTCTTCTCTAATTGCCTGATTGGCCCAATCGTTCTTTAGTAGGGTGGTCTTTAGTGGAGGCTTTTTTCTTGAACTGCCTTTCAGGTTCAGAGGTCATGATCACAATCAGGATCACATGTAATCCACTGTTGAGGTTTCTGAGGCAGCAATGCCCAGAAGCCCAGGATGGGGCCTCCAGTCTCCTTGTGAATTCCCCATTTCACCACTGATTAGGAATTGAATGGTGCCCCCAGGCCCAAGCCAATGCCCCACACTGAGGTCTGTGTGGGATCTAGGTATGGTTTTTCCCTATAAAGGGCGAAAACTTGGGGAAGTCAGATAATTCTTTCTATAACATTAGGAATTCAAAAAGAAAATGTATGGGCTTTACCCTCAAGGCACTGAGGACCAATCAACTACAGTAGACCCTGGTCCAGGTGATTTTCTAGGAGGTTCCAAGAAAGAAGACCTCTGAATCAGCAAGTGTGGTCAGGGATATGTCCTAGTACTATTGACTCTTGAACGATGCAGGGGTTTAAGTGTTACCTTGACCCAGCCCCTCCTGAAGGAGGTGCTGACATTTCTTGGTCTTGTTTCAATAAGGAATTCAAGGACAGACACACAACACATTGCATGAGTGACAACAGCAGGAAAGTTTATGAGAACGAAAAGTATACTCACAAGATAAGAGCAGAGAAGATTTGCATCCTGGGGTTTGGGTTTCTTTCTTTCTTTTTTTTTTTTTTTTTTAGCTTTTATTCATTTTTGAGAGACAGAGAGCATGAATGGGGGAGAGGCAGAGAAAGATGCAGACACAGAATCTGAAGCAGGCTCCAGGCTCTGAGCTGTCAGAACAGCTTGAACCCACGAGCTGTGAGATTATGACCTAAGCAAAGCTGGACACTTAACTGACCAAGCCACCCAGGCGCCCCTGGGTTTCTGTCTTTTATTCGTAATTAACTAGGGATATTCTGCTTGGGAATTCAGGGTTTCAAGCTTTTTCTTCCTAATTTGGTCTGGGGGTTCCTGTCATGGAATCCGCCATCTTGGGCCTGTCTGGTTTGATCTGGCGTCTTGTGGAGTGCCGCCAGGACAGGCCTCTGACTTTCCTGATAGCTGGCCATGACCTCCTCCTTGCTGGTCTCCAGGTATCCATTAGAATCTAACTAGCTGTCTACTCTAATAGAGCTCAGGCTCTGACCCTTCCTGCGCCCCCAGGTCCCCCAGAAATCTACATACAACTTTAAGTTTTTATTCAAATTCTAGTTAGTTAACCTAGAGTGTAATATGGTTTCATGAGTAGAATTTAGTGATTCATCCCTTACATAAAACACCCAGTGCTCATCACAAGTGCCCTCCTATCACCTGTGCCCCATTGCCCATTTAGCCCATCCCCTGCCCACCTCCTCCGTCAACCCTCAGTGTGTTCTCTATAGTTACGAGGCTTTTATGGTTTGCCTCCCTCTTTTTCTCCTCCCTTCCCCCATGTTCATTGGTCTTGTTTCTTAAATTCCACAGATGAGTGAAATCATATGATATTTGTCTTTCTTGGACTGACTTATTTCCCTTAGCATTATACACTCTAGCTCCATCCACGTTGTTGCAAATGGGAAATCCACATATAACTTTTGACTCCTCCAAAAATCTTAACTACTGTTGGCTGGAAGCCTTACCAATAACGGTGGATTAGCACATACTTTGTATGGTGTATGTATTATATGCTGTAGTCTTACAATAAAGTAAGTTAGGGAAAAGGAAATGTTATTAACACAATTATAGAGAAGAGAAAATACATTTACAGTGCCGTATTTATTGAAAAAAATACATATGTGGACCTGCACAGTTCAACCCAGGGTTGTTCAAGGGTCACCTGTATTGGGCGATTTGGGGCTTACAAGCAGGACCAGGCTCCTATAGATGAGGACAAGGAAAGAAAGATGTAAAAGGAAAAGAAAGCACAGCTGGGCGGTGGTCTTGGGGAACTGATTCAGGGAAATGAGTCTTCCTTCCACAATGTTTTCTTCCCTTTGTCCTTTTGTGGCACTTAGGGAAATAGAATTGAAAACAATCTCCTCCCAGAATACCTCTCCATAAAGGCAGAAGAGAAAGAAAACACTTTTATTATTACATAAGCATTTAGCCAGAATGTAATGTACATCACAGACAATCCCCTAAAGGGATTGTGAAGACACAAGTCTCGCTCATGGAGTTCAGTGACTGCAACCCAGTCTGGAAGTTTGTCAGGTGACAAGTTAGGCCCGCCTCCTCCCAGGAGACAGAGCAGCATGTTCAAGGAGATGGCTGCCAGGTCCTTGAGAAAACGGTCCTGGGTTGTGAGACTGGCAAGTGACTTATTTTTTAAAGTGTACTTATTTTGAGAAGGAGAGTGAGCAGAGGAGGGGCAGAGAGAGAAGGGGGAGAAAGTCCCAAGCAGGCTCTGCACTGAAAGTGCCCAACACGAACCGTTAGATCATGAGCCATTGAAAAGACTCAGGCAGTGCCACCATCCATAGTTTCCCTCGCTGCGGTGTCAGCTACAAGATGACCCGCCTTCTGACCCATCATCGTCCCAAGGTCAGAAAGGCAGCAGCAGCCGTGGGATGCGGGATGCATCGCAAAGCACAGAGCCTGCACCGTTCTCCCTTCATCTCACGGAGGCATTTTATGTTGTAACCAGACCACCGCGAGTTCGCTCCCGGGCGAGGCACAGAGAGAAGCTACACCAGGGGAGATGTGGCACAAAGGAAACTATCGGCAGCAAATAAGGAGATCATGGAGAACAACTTCCAAAGTTATGACTCCCCAAGCCAGGGTGGACGGGTTCCTTTCATTGAGGTTTGAGGGGAATATTTAAAAAGGGGATCCTTGGGGCGCCTGGGTGGCTCAGTCGGTTAAGCTTCCGACTTCGGCTCAGGTCATGATCTCACGGTTCGTGGGTTCGAGCCCCACGTTCAGGCTCTGTGCTAACCGCTAGCTCGGAGCCTGAAGCCTGCTTCAGATTCTGTATATTCCTCTCTCTCTGAACCTCCCCTGCTCGTGCTGTCTCTCTCTGTCTTTCAAAAATAAAAAACATTAAAAAAAAAAAAAAAGGATTCTTGCCGCAGCACATAGGGGTGTGTAGAGGCGGGCACGAGGTGAAGCGCGCACCTCAAGGAAACAGGCCGATACACACCTCGTATGTTAGGTACATGAGGCGGGAGCTCCGCCTCTGGTGGAGATTGTACTATTCTGATGAGGTAAAGGTAATTGTTGGTCATTCTAGAGGATACCCCATAGTCCGCGTGCAGGCGGGAGGGAGGGAGTTAAGCTCAAGCTGGTCTGGGAGATGTGGGCGGGCTGGAGGTCTCCCAGGGTGGTCGGTCGCTATTGCTGGAAAGGCAGTTTTGCTTGCCATTTGCCTGGGTTCAGAGAGAAGCTGGAAAGAGTTTAAGGGAAAATGTGGGACCAAGGTCAGTGAGTACAAGCAGGTGGGCACTCCAGGTCAGGTCTTGGGGTCTAGCTGGTGATGGTATTACAAGCAGAAGAAGGGTACGTACGGGACAGTTAGATGTTTTGAGAGGGAGACCCCACATTCACATAACTTTTGCTACAGCATATTGTTATAATTGTTCCATTTTATTGTTAGTTGCTGTTATCTCTTTCTGTGCCGAGTTTATGAATTAAACCTGATCATAGGTTTGTATTGACGGGAAAGTAACAGCGTACATAGGGTATGGTACTATCCAAGCTTTAGCATCTTCTGGGGGTCCTAGAACCTATCCTGCCTGCAGAAGTGGGGACCGGCATATGTGAAAGGACTGAGCAAGAAACTCAGAAAATGTTAAAGGAGGGGAGTGAGTGAGAGTCGTCTCCCTTATTGCCAGCAGCTGCTTATTTCTAATTGGTGTTTGCCCTTAGGGGTCAGAGAGTATCTACCGTTGCGGCCTCATTTCTGGGTTTCGAGGGATGGTAAAGAGAAAGCAAGCTGTGACCGGACACTTCTACCTCTAGAAATGTGTCCTAAGGAAATAAGTTGTGCACACTTTTCCAGCAGTCCAGCATTTTGAGAGTTACAAAAGCAGAAACAACGTAAATAACCGCTAGTAGATTAGTTAAGGAAACCAGTTCATCTATACAAGTAAGAGTGGGATACAGTTATGTCTGTATGATATTTTATTTTTGTTTAAACCTAGGGCCATATTAGCAAGTAAAACGTTCTGAGAGACAGACATACATATATACAGGAAGAAGTTAGCAAAACTTGTCTGCGGTGTTAGAAAGTTAGAAGAACATTTCTTTTCCTTTTGCTCATTGACCTTTTCTCATTCACTTTTAAAAGAAAGGATTTTTTTTTTTTTTACAGTTATTTTGAGAAAGAGAGTGAGTGGGTGAGGGGCAGCGAGCGAGGGAGAGACAAGACTCCCAAGCAGACTCCACACTGTCAGCCAGAGCCCATCTCAGGGCTGGAACCCATGAACCAGATTATTATGGTTGAGATTATGACCTGAGCCAGAACCAAGAGTCGGACACTTGACCAGCTGAGCCACCCAGGCTCCTCCCCACCCAAAAAAGACTTTTTAATAGGAAAAGAAAGGGGGTTAAGAGAGGTGACTTGTGATGTAGGCAGCAAGAGAGAGGCAGAACAGAGGCTTCCAGGGCGGGGAGGGAACGTCCCACCCACAACCTTCTTACTTGGCTCTTGTTGAAGGGTCCTGCAGCCCCCTGCTCTGGGCCCTCCCCTGGCAAAGCCGTGCCTGTGAATGTCCCTGTCCTCTGGCCCAGGACACAGAGAAGGCCTGAGGTGATGACAGTATCCAGGCTGACCTGTTCCTCCCCGAGTGAGTTGCTGGAGCCTCCTTCTAAAGCCCAATCTTCGGGTCTCCGCTGTAAAATGGGCGTTCGGTATCACTGGTCATACATGTCCACGCCTCAGGTTCCGTGTTTCTATTGTTGTGATGTAATGGAATGATTTCAAGTGCTTCTCTTGTTCAGTCTCTGTGCCTCACCTTCCTGGGGGCACAGAGGTATGTGATAGACATGCGCTCAGTCACATGAGGTGGTGGAGAAGTATTTGGCTCAAGATGCTCAAGATCTGCGTGGTGACCGGCTGCTCTGTCATCCCTTTGGGGCGATGGACCTGGGTGAGCAGGGGTGGGTTTGCCGTTGCAGGAGTCCGTGACGTTCAGGGACGTGGCCGTGTTCTTCAGCCGGGACGAGTGGCTGCGCCTGGACCCTGCGCAGAGAAGCCTGTACCGGGAGGTGATGCTGGAGAACTATGGCACCCTGGTCTCGCTGGGTGAGGACCTCCCCTGGATGTAGAACCTGCCGGGGGAGCATCTGGGTGCCCTCCCCGAGGAGGACACTTGGAGGGTGTGGCCAGGGTTGCTGTCCCCATCCACTGCCAGCAGAGCTCTGGGTTTGGTAGAGTGGGTCACGGGCATTCTTTGTGTGCTTTTATGGGTCTTTTGCCCCCAGCTCTGTCCCCCTGGATCTCCCAGGAGGTCGCAGTGTGGAGAAGCGCATGGCCAGTGCCCTGCCGTTCTCCTCACACTGTCCCCCGGCCGTCCTCTGCGACAGGAACGTCAGGCCCTCTCCGAACGACTGTCCCCTGCCCTGGAGCCCATGCGCTGGACGTGGGTGCCAGGAAGGTCACTCACACCTACACCACGGACTCATTCTCTTCTCTTTGCTCACGAACAGGAATTCTGTTTTCCAAACCAAAGGTTATCTTCCAGTTACAGCAAGGGGAAGACCCCTGGATGGTAGAAAGTGGAGTTTCTCAAGGCCCCTGTGGAGGTGAGTGACCGGGCTTGGGAAATGGCCGTAGCATTTTCTCACCGCCTGGGTGCTGCCGCTCAGTGTGGAGCCCGTGCTCAGGAGCCACTGACCAGGGCCCTCCTCGGTGTGCCAGGCCAGCTGGGACGTGCTGGGACAGGCATGGCCTCTCTCTCTACACCTTTTTGAGTCCTTGAGTCAGAGGTTTGGAAGGAGAGTTGAATTCTCCCAGGAGGGCCCCACTTGTACCAGCCGTCATTTGTAATTAAAAATATATTTTTAAATGTTTGTTTTTTTAAGAGAGAGACTGAAAGAGCCACCCCGGCACCCCTGGACTGATTATTTTCTCAAGTTATCTTCTCTTTGTGGTTTGAACAAATCTTCTGTCGGTACGATACATCCCTCATCGTTCCATCTTGCATTTTTGTTTGACTTTTTTGATCTGCAACTTACTGTATATATATGGTTCAGCTAAAAAGAAAAAGTAGATGTACATGTATTTATGAACTACATGAGAGAGAGAAAGCAGGGGTAGCAAAACGGTGATAAATCCAATTTAGGCAGGTTTACCAGGTACTCAGCATAGCATTCTCCTAAGTCTTTTGTGGGAAGACATTAAAAATACCATGTTCCAACCCTGGTTGCTAGGACACACCTCGAAGTCTCTAAAACGCCTGTGGGTTGCTGGCTCGGTAAACTTGTACTTGCTCTTCTCCTTTTTCTTTGTTTTTGTTTTTGTTGTTACTAGGAGGTGGGTTTTTTGTTTGTTTGTTTTGTTTTGTTGGTGTTTGTTTGCTTTTCTTCTATTTCGTCTTTGATTCTAGCACCAGAGGGTGGGTCTCTCCTTTGCTCTGCTACTTATCCAGGATTTATTTCTCTCGGGCACGACACAGGCCTCGTGCGTCAGCGGAGTCTCGTGTTTCCATTCACGAGCCTTGTCTTCAGATTTTTCCTTTTGGTTTGACTGGACTATTTTCCTGAATAGTGTTTTTAGAAAGGTTCGTGTGGGCTGTGTTTGTGCAGATCTAAAATCAATCCTCTGATCTCTCTTGTGAGAATTATAGATCTGGAGTTCTGTTATCAATTTTTTTCCTTCACACTTTGCTCTAGAGTTGAGCATTGAGTGTTATTGGTAAAAAGTCCTCTGTTAGTTTATTTCCCTCCTGTTTTCTGTGTAGGAATTGGCTTTTCCCTTTGTTTGGGTTTTCTGTCTAGAATATTCTGGGATATACTCCTTATTTTTGGGATTCATAAGATTCATTAGGTTGTATGAAGGAGTTTTGTTTTAATATTGTTTTTTGGCTTCATAGGGCCCTTTGAAGAGCCAAGTCTTTTTTTCTTTTTACTTCTAGGATTCTTTTTTTCCACTACACACTAACATATTCTGCCACATTTTATCAACAATTGAAGGTAGCTAACTGTAAGAATAATGATAAGATAAAATAGAAGTTCAGTCAGAACCTTAGAAAATAAATATGTTTGTGGTAAGGACCAGAATGGTAGCTGTGGGTGAGTTTCAGATTTGTCTCTGAGCTTTCTGATTGGCAAAGAAATCATTAGTATCAAATTGACACTGTTTGTCTTTTGCAAGCGTTAAAAAAACTAGCTACTTTTAATGTATGCAGGATATACATGGTACTGTAAAAAAGAGAAAAAAGGTTCAAATTTTGCCAACCAACCATGATAAACCTTTGTTGATATTTTACTGTTTATCCTTTCAGGCTGTGAATGTTTGTTTGAGTGTACTTTTGCATGAGGGAGAAAGAAACCCAGAGAGAAAGAGTGAGAAACAATTATACATATTCTCAGGGTACCTGGGTGGCTCAGTCGGTTAAGCATCCATCCATGTTCGGCTCAGGTCATGATCTCATGGTTCGTGGGTTCGAGCCCCACGTTGGGTTACGTGCTGACAGCTCAGATCCTGGATTCTGCTTTGGAGTCTGTGTCTCCCTCTCTCTCCCAGACTCATACTCTGTCTCTGTCTCAAAAATAAATAAACAGGGGCACCTGGGTGGCTCAGCTGGTTAAGCATCCGACTTTGGCTCAGGTCATGATCTCACTGCTTGTGGGTTCGAGCCCCGCATCAGGCTCTGCGCTGACAGCTCAGAGCCTGGAGCCTGCTGGGATTCTATGTCTCCCTTTCTGTCTGCCCCTCCCCCATTTGCACTCTATCTCTCAAAAATGAATAAATGTTAAAAAAATTTTTAAATTAATAAACATAAAAAAGAGTATACATATTCTCAGAATGTATAAATGTATAAATGTATTTTAAACTGTGAATATCCCTCACTTATTCAGGCCTCATTAAGTAGAGGCCCACCTCTTTGAAAGAACTCTATTGTGTTGGTAAGCCATATTTTATTAAATAATCTTTTGGAAATTTTAGCTTCTAGTTTTTTTCTATTATGAAGATTGCTTTTATGGCTGTAGAATACAAAGAATTAATATGAGAAACAAACTGTCTAGACAGTAAATGATTACAGCACAATAATATAAATAATAATTTAGTAGACAGTAAATAATTACAGCACAAAGGCATGAGTGTTCCTGTTAAAAAGGCAGGGAATGTGAATTGGAAATTCACTCAGGATTCTTTGAAAACCTGTTCAGCTTCATGATAAGCGACGCGATACAAACTAAAGCAAGGAGACACCATTTTCCCCTTGACTGTATTCACCCAGATTAAGAAATACGTATCCAGAGTTTTCCTATTGCTCTGAATGATACTGGAGTATCTTTAACGGGATTTTGACGGGCATAGTCTTTCTTCAGGATGGCCTGACTTTATTAACATCAATTCCAAATTTGGAAATTTATCTTAAGGAAATAATGAATTGCGTAATTGTGCAGAGTTGCAAAGGTGGTATAAAAGAAGTTTTGTTGTAACATGAGGGATCACTGGGGACAGGAAAGTTAAATGACTCTCAGAAGGGGAGTCATGAAATCATGATTATGTTGGGCTTTGAAATCTTACATTGCTATTAAAATAATGGCATCAGCTGGGCTGCCTGGGTGGCTCAGTTGGTTGCAAGCATCGGACTTTGGCTCTGGCGATGATCCCACCATCTGTGAGTTTGAGCTCCGTGTCTGGCTCTGTGCTGACAGCTCAGAGCCTGGCACCTGCTTTGGATTCTGTGTCTCCCTCTCTCTCCGCCTCTCCCCCGCTCATGCTCTTCTCTCTCTCCTTCAAAAATAAATAAACATTAAAAAAAACTAAAAAACATGATGGCATCAACCTTCATTTGTTGACATGGAGAGAAGCCCACAATTTTTTTTTTTAAAGAGGGGGTAAGGGGCAGTGTAGTTTCAACTCATTTTTATTTTTTAAGTAAAAGTGTTTCCTCATGTCCCCCAGAATTCTGATGAGCAAAATTCCATGTCTAGCAATAATTATATTTGTATGTGTGTTTATGGGTGAACTCTATTTTTGTGTTTTCTTCAATTTTCTTACAATGATTACGTATCTTCTTTTAAGTTAAAACAAAAGCTCTTTCATAAAATACATTCCTTCTTTTTGAAGCAGTGACCCCACTGAATCCTACGTGATCAAAAAGTGGACTGAAAATTATTCTCAAGCATGTGCGCCTCTTCCAGTGTGCCCCGTGCCGTCCTACGGCGCCCGTCTCCCTGGGGCTGCCCAGGCCGCAGGCCAGACGCCGTCCTTGAGTCCTCTCTCTCACCTGCTCTGCACACCTTGTTCATAGGTGAAGACACTGGGCGTCTCTGCCTGGAGAACATCGCGAGTGTGCCCACCTTCCAGGCCTGCCAGTGCACACCCATCCAGTCTCCTGAGTGGCTGCTCTGTGTCTGCCCTTGTTTCCCCCGCCCCCAATTACAATCCATGAGCCACACACCATCGTGATCCTTTTTATTTTTAAAAAATGGTTTTTTAATGTTTATTTATTTTGAGAGAGGCAAAGCACGAACAGGATCGTGGCAGAGAGAGAGGGAGACACGGAATCCAAAGCAAGCTCCAGTGAGCTGTCAGCACAGAGCCCGACTCCGGGCTCAAACCAACGAACCGTGAGATCATGACCTGAGCTGAAGTCGGGTGCTTAACTGATGAGCCACCCAGGCGCCCCGTGATCCTTTTTAAACAAAACTGCCGTGCCTCCCCAAACCCCAGCGATCCTCAGAAGAAATTTCAAAGGTCTTTGTATATCTTACAAGACCCCACATGATAAGGCTCCTGCCTACCTCTTCCCTCACCCCGTCACACCGTCTTCTTGTTCCCTCCAGCGTAGGCCACACCGGCTTTCTCTAGGCTCCTCGAACACTCAGAGCTTACTCTCGCCTTAGGGCTTTTGTGCTAGCTGTTCTTCCTGACTGGAATAATCTTTCTAGCCACATTTTTACATGGCTAGCTCTTGTTATTTAGATCTCTTTTTGTTTGTTTATTTATTTTGAGAGAAAGAGCAGGTGTGAGCAGGGCTGGTGGGTGGGTGCAGAGAGGGAGAGAGAGAATCCCAAGCAGGCTCTGGACTGACAGTGCAGACCGCCTATGCAGTGCTTGATATCACACATCGTAGGATCATGACCTGAGCCGAAATCAAGTCAGATGCTTAACTGACAGCCATCCTGGAGTCCCTGGATCTCCTCTTTAATTTTACTTCCTTATCATGTGGGCTGTATACTCTTATTGCACATCACCTTGTTTTTGTTTGTTTTCTTAGTTCTCATCATCCCTAGTTTATTTGGTCAGTTAGTCATTGTCAATATCCCACTGCTAGAATGTAAACCTTGTGAAAACTGGATTCTTATCTGATACGTACCCCATAATCCTGATCTTGACCTGTGCATGGTGGGCACTCAGTGAATACTGCTTGAGTGAGTGAGTAAATGTCCATCATGACACCTCAAATAGCCCTCACGTGAGTTCCAGAACGGCACTGATGGAGGCGCTGTGTTTCAGAGAGCTTCTTAGGGCCAGTAGCTCTTCCAGTTTTTACTTGTAGCCCCTCTGCAGTCTTCTCTTGGACTTACCTCGAGGGCGGTGGTGGCTGCCTTGGGAGAGGAAACGGAGGAACAGCACAATGTGCTGCACTCACCAGGGCCCTGGACCCTCCCGACCTGAGCTCTGTCACTAGAGCAGGCCTGGCTCCTCTTGTTGGAGGGGCTTCTCTGAGTTCCTCAGCTCACCTACGTGCAGCTTTCCTCACACCCCTCCGCCCAGGCCTGTCTCCCACCCTGCCTCTCTCCCTCCCCCTTCTTTCTCCCCATGCCTTTCCTAAGAATCTAAGGGTGTGCTTGCTAGCAATCCTTGTATATTTTGATAGCACTTCTCTTTATCTTCTGTGCAAGGGAGACTTAACCAGTTTTCTTTATTTTAGGATGGGAGAGCATGTTTGAAACTGCAGTTTCTAAAGAAGACAATCAGGCAGTAATGCATAAACTCCTAGGTGACGGTGCTTTTGACTTCAAGTTGGGGAAAACCTACATAAACGAGGACAAGCTAGAGAAGCAGCCAGGCAGAAAGAACAAGCCTTTCCGGAAAGTCTTAGTTGCCATCAGGAACACATACCTGAGGGAGAGGAGCTTTATGAGTATTGAGCTGGGGAAAAATCTCAGCCTCAAGTCCTCCCTGATTAGAAAACCCAGACTCGTTTCCAGAGGAAGGAAACCCCGTTCGCAGCAGTATTCCGTTCTGTTTAAACAACTGGGAGTCAACACAGTGCGCAAATGTTACAAATGTAACATCTGTGGGAAAATCTTCCTCCACAGTTCTTCCCTGAGTAAACACCAGAGGATCCACACTGGAGAGAAGCTCTATAAGTGCAAGGAATGTCGGAAAGCTTTCAGCCAAAGCTCGTCTCTCACTCAGCACCTGAGAGTTCACACGGGAGAGAAGCCTTACATATGCAGCGAATGTGGGAAAGCCTTCAGTTTCACCACCTCTCTCATCGGACATCAGAGAATGCACACTGGAGAGAGACCCTATAAATGCAACGAGTGTGGCAAGACATTTAAAGGAAGTTCATCCCTGAATAACCACCAACGGATCCATACTGGAGAAAAGCCCTATAAATGTAATGAATGCGGGAGAGCCTTTAGCCAGTGCTCCTCTCTCATTCAGCATCACAGGATTCACACTGGAGAGAAACCTTACGAATGTAGTCAGTGTGGGAAAGCCTTTACCTCGATATCACGGCTAAGTAGACATCACAGAATTCATACTGGAGAGAAACCCTTTAATTGTAATGAGTGTGGGAAAGTATTCAGTTACCACTCAGCCCTTATTATACATCAGAGAATTCACACTGGCGAGAAACCTTATGCATGTAAAGAATGTGGGAAAGCCTTTAGCCAAAGCTCTGCTCTGATACAGCATCAAAGAATTCATACAGGAGAAAAACCCTACAAATGCAACGAATGTGGGAAGGCCTTCTCTTGGATTTCACGACTTAATATACACAACAGAATCCATACCGGAGAGAAACCGTACAACTGTAAAGAATGCGGAAAAGCCTTCAGTTCCCACTCAGCAGTTAATACTCATCGAAAAATTCATACTGGAGAGAAACCTTATAAATGTAATAACTGTGAAAAAGCCTTCAACCAAAGCTCAGCTCTCATTCAGCACCAGAGAATTCATACTGGAGAGAAACCGTTTAACTGTAAAGTATGTGGGAAAGCCTTCAGACAGAGTTCCTCCCTCATGACACACATGAGGATTCATACAGGAGAGAAGCCTTATAAATGTAAAGAATGTGGGAAGGCTTTTAGTCAGAGCTCATCCCTTACCAATCACCAGAGGACTCACACTGGAGAGAAACTATAACTAAAACGCATGTGGAAAATCTTCCAACTGAAGTTCATTTCATACTAAATTTAAAAAACTTCAACCTGGGCAGAAAGTGATGAAGGGTAGCTGATTGTGAGTTAAACTTCCGAACTTAGACCTCCTCAAATGAGACTTCCTGATGCAGGTAACCTTAGGTATAGTAGGAAAGCCTCTATAAAATTTTCTCTCTTCCCCTCCCTCCCTCATAGCTTTTAAGTTCATGACTGACTATAAAATAGAGAGCTTGTAAGATTCTTTTCTTTCTGGAGGTACATGACGAGAGCCCCCCAGCTTTCGCAAGCGTCACAGGGAAGCGTGTTGATTTATGTAAAAGTGCAGCCATAAAATCCAGACTTTAGATTAATGTAGGAGTCTATTTTTTGAAACTACATTTAAGTGTTATGCAAGCCAGTTATGATCAGAAGAATGTTTTGGAGAAGAAATGGAAGCAGGTGACCTGTACTACCTCACTGTTGCTCAAATGTGTGTGGTTTTTTAAAATAGTTTCAAAGCAAATTCTGTACTTGGTGGTTGTGGAAACTGCTGTGTTGTTTCTTTTCTGCTTTCTAAGCCATTTACCTGAAAAGAAAAATCACTCTGTAAACTCTGCAGGCTTACATTCCTGTGAGTTTTCTCCCCGACTATTTGTTCCAAACTCTGAAGCAGATCTAGAGTCACTTTATTTTAAATCACAAAATGCATGGTGTTTCACTTGGTTTTATCCGTAAGTGATTACTTGAATTAAAGGTTATTCAGATAACTATAGCTTTTGCAAGTTAATCTACTGATAAATGTGAACAGGTATCTGAAAATGTAGCCATAGGAACGTGACTCAGGGTTCCCCGGCTGTGCCTGCTTCACAGGACTCTCTGTTTACCATCCATCAGGAAGGCCCAGGCACAGCGTAGGTCACCCTCCATCCCACCTGGAGGGAAAATGAACCGGGTAACTTTGACTCCCTCCCACAGTCTGAGGGCCACTAGACAAAACTTCAGGCTCTAAGTTCAGTAAATGGACTGTTAATGCCCTTCAACAAGTTAGCGTGTTTCAGCATTTCTAAAATGTAATAATTCCAGCAACATAAACAGTTATCGCCCAAGTCAAGCTAAAATTGTTGAACTTTCCCAAAGCAACATCATCTAGTTTTGCCCAGTTTTATCAGGAGTTGGCAAGCACTTAAGGACTGAAATCCCTATTTTGTTTAAAAAAAAAAAAAGATGATGATGACGAGTAAGGACAAGTTTCTTTCTCTTTGTCAAAGAGTTAAAAAAAAATAACACCTCAGGAAAGGTACTCTTGGGGGTGGAGACTGAGCTAAAGCAAACATTGAATTCAACTTTTGCTTCTTGGGACCACTAATCAGTCTTACTGTTTCAGACTTAGGAGGAGCAGATTCTTCTGGGTCATTTAATCCTTCACTGCAGTGCCCCTTTCCCCACAACCATTCTTCTACATTCTCTAATTTCTAGGAAAATTCCTAGGAAAATATGACTTGCCTGTTTTAGCCCCTTTAGGTTGCCATAGCAAAATACCACAGGCTGGGAGGCTTATCAACAACTGAAACTTATTTTCCACAGTTCTGGAGGCTGGAAAGTCCAAGGTTAAGGCACCAGTGTGGTCGTGTTCTGGTGAGGACCCTCTTCCTGGTTCTTAGCTGGTGCCTTCATGCGTCCTCAGGTGGCAGAAGGGGCGGGGGAGCTCACTGAGGCCTCTTCTAAGGGCACCGGTTGCATTTATGAGGCTCCACCCACATGACAGTTTCCTCCCAGAGGCCCCACCTCCTGATGCTGTCATCTTTGGGGTTAGGATGTCAACATGAATTCTGAAGGGGCATGAACATTTAGACCATCGCATTCTCCAAGTAACAATAGTCCTAAAAATAATCCCCTAAGATAAATCTGAAAAAAGTTACACAAAGAAAATGCTAGGCCCGATTACTTTTTTTTTTTTTTAATGTTTATTTTTGAGAGAGACAGACACAAGCAGGGGAGGGGCAGAGAGAGAGGGAGACACAGAATCTGAAGCGGGCTCCAGGCTCTGAGCTGTCAGCACAGAGCCTGATGCGGGGCTTGAACCAAAGAAATGTGAGATCGTGACCTGAGCCGAATTCAGATGCTCAATCAATTGAGCCACCCAGATGCCCCTCCACAGCATTTTGAACAAACACTTATCATTTGGAAAATTTAAATAGTGTATACAAATCAACTTAAAAAACAACAACTTGTAGAAAAATAAATCACCTGAATACATGGCTATGTATGTCACAGAAGAGGAAATACTAATTTCTAAAAACATGAAAATATGCTTTCAGGATCACAGATAGTGACTTTATAAGATTCTGTGACTTTTTAAAATAGACCTTATTTACTTTTTTTTTTTTTTAGTAGGCTCTAAACCCAGCATAGGGCTTGAACTCACAACCCCCTTGTCAAGGGTCCCACACTCCACTGCCTGAGCCAGCCAGTCCCCCCAGACTTTATGATTCTTTTAAGAGTAAAAGGAAGATGTGTGGCATTATTGAGTTTTAAAATGTATATGAAATAACTGGAATGCATACTTGACTAGTGGGAATGTAAATTGATACAGACGATTAGCATCCTATGAAGTAAATTTGAATTTGTGCATGTCATTAAACACAGAAATTCCACTCCTCAGTGTATGTAATAGATAAATGTTTGCGTACGAGCGGTAAGAGGCATGTATAAAGGTACTCTTAGCAGGGCTTATCACGGTAGCTACTGTTTGGAAGTATTATCTGTTGGTAGGCAAATGGGTAGTTTTGGAATATTAACAATATAGAGCAGCAGTGAAAACGAATGAACCAAAGCTATAAGCAAAACAGATGAACTTGAAAGCCCAATGACTTTTCAAAAGACATAGGAAACAACATACGGCATGGTAGCATGTTCTGCAAAATTAGATTTAGTTCAAGTGACTTATACATGTGGGGAAAATACTAAACAAAGATAGCAAGTGATTGGGGTGCCTTGATGGCTCAGTCGGTTAAACGTCTGACTTTAGCTCAGGTCATGATCTCATGGCTTGTGAGTCTGAGCCCTGCCTCAGGCTCTGTGCTGACAGCTCAGAGCCTGGAGCCTGCTTCAGATTCTGTGTTCCTATCTTGCTCTGCCCCTCCCTTGCTCATGCTCTGTCTCTCTCAAGAATAAATAAAACATTCAAAAAATAAAGCAAGTGATCAAATGACAAGACATTCTAGTTCTCCACTGCTGTGTAACAACTCATCCCAGAATTGAGTGGCTTAAAGCAACAGTTTATCAACACCTACCTGTCGGTTCCATATTTGGGTTCAGTTGAGCAATTCTTATTTGGTGTCTCTAATGCATTTGTAGTCAAATGGCAGCTGGCGCTGAAGCTCAACTTGAACTTGATGTCCAGGGTAGCCGGCAGTTGGTCATGACTGCTGCCTCAGAGCCCTGTTGGACTTCGCACAGAAGGGTGGCTGGTGTTTGGGAGGCAATGTCCTGAGAGCCAGCATTCTAAGAGACCTGTATTGAAGATGCAGATCTTAGAACTCAGCTTTGGAAGTCACGTGAGGTTAATACATTAATTCGGTATTCTCTTGGTGAAAAATGATTTAGGGATGTGGCCCAGTTTCAAGGGGAGAAGATGATCAAGAACGTGCATACCAGGGTCATGGTTCATTGCAGGGACTAGATTTGGAGACTAGTTACCATGCAAACACAAAATTCAGACAGTGATCACGTCTGGCTGCGAGGCAAGGAAATGACTTGGGAAGGAGCACGGGATTCCTCAGCTTGATTGATGCCTGAGAGAGACTTCGTTTTCAGGAAGAGGTTTGCCCAGGTCAGCCAGAATGAGGGTCAGGAAGAAGGCCAGTGTGTTTATCAGTAAAAATAATTAGATTTTTTTTTTCTCAACTCTACAGTGGGTGATTTGGGGTAGGATAAAACATAGTTTACTGCCTGATCACCCTAGATGAAGTGAACATCAAATTTATGAGGTCGTATCCAAGGGCCATCCCAAGGTCATACTGTTCTTCAGGCCACTGATTGTTTGCTTGTTTTTAAAGTTTATTTATTTTTGAGAGAGAGACAGCAGGAGGGGGACAGAGAGAATTACTAGCAGTGCAGAGCCTGATACAGGGTTCGAACCCATAAACCGTGAGATCATGACCTGAGCTGAAACCAAGAGTTGGACACTTAACCGACTGAGCCCCCCAGGCATTTAAATATGTCTCCTTAACAAAACTATCAACACCTCCCTTTCCTGTCTACACTTTCCTTATTCATCTCCCTAGATCACCAGAGGAAGAGAATATTGGTTCCCATCTTGAGTAAGGAAACACTAAACCATAAAATGTGCATCATAAGAGAACTAGGCAAAGAAAGAATAATCATTAAGTTGTCAATATACTTTCTTTGAAAGGGTTTCTCTTATTCACAAAGGGACTTCAGATTCTAGGTGAAAGAAAAATATCCATTTTTATAACTTCCTAATAGACCATTTTCAAAGCAAGCTGAAAAAGAATCTGCTTAAGCTTTTATCAGTGACATGCCCGATATATTGAATTTCTAGTATTCACAGTAATTATTTAAAATGTCTACCTTTGCAGGTGGGTTGGGCTCTTACCTTGTTGGCTACTGCGTTATCAAACATGTTTTCTCATTGAAGAGGTCTGTGAAATGAATAGGCCACTTGTTTTCTAGACTGTCCCTCGATTGGCTCTGTGCAATATTTCCCATGTGGTTCGATTTATGCTACACTTTTTTTGGTAAGAAAACCACCAAAGCAGTATTCTCAGTACATCATGTTATCACATTAGGAGCCTTATGATGTTGGCAATTTTAGCTTTATCTTGGTGGTGGTGACTGTGACGTCATTGGTCTTCTCTTGGCCATCATTAGTATCTTGAGAGGAGACCATCTGAGTGTGCGCACGTGTGTCTGTACTAGTAGACTCACCACTGCTGGTTTTAGCATCTACTGATGACACTTGCCTTGTTACGACAGTGGTTTCCGCATGGAGATCTCATCATTCCATCCTTTCTTCTACGTTTATTTACTCATTGGCTTTTCACTTTGGGGAAGTAAATTTTGTCTTGTGTTTTTATGGCCAGAAGCATGGTTTCTTATTTTACTCAATGGACTGTAATCTGCAAATACTGTTGTGTATGTCGATGGAGAAATTGTCCCGGACTGGGCCTGGAGAGCCTCCGCAAGCTGTTTCTGTGTCCTTTCTGTCACAAGCTTGTGACTGCATCTAAGAGTGGTAAGTCAAGTGTACTTACTTCGGTCTACGTAGCAAAATATGCTTTCTTGACTAAATGACTTGGGGGTTGGAGGAGGAATTGTGGGATCAAAAACATTTTGGGGGATTTTTCTCTTTTTTCTCTTGCAGGATCTTATATTTCCTCCTCTTGCTACTTATTGCTCCCTTGACTCGTGGCTTCCACATCTCTGCTAACTGTAGTCCCCATAAATCATTACTTTCCCATGGATGTCTCCTCACCTCCTGCATGTACTTTTTTAAAGTATTGCAGTAAGATACACATAACATAAAATTTACCTTTATAACCATTTTAAGCTTACGATTTAGTGGCATTGACTATATTCACAGTGTTTTGTAACCAGCACCACAATTTCCAGAACGTTTTCATCCTCTCAGACAGAAGCTCTGCACCCATTACCAGTAACTCCTTCATTGCCCCTGCTGCCAGCCCCTGGTGCCCTCTTATTTCACTTGCTTCCTCTGGGAATTTGACTCCCTCTGGGAATTTTAGATTCCTGATATAAGTGCAATCAAATAGTATTTGTCCTCATGTAACTGGCTTATTTCATTTGGCATAATGTCTTCAAGGTTCATCCATATTATAGCATGTGTCAGAACTTCCTTCCTCTTTAAGGCTGAGTAATATTCCACTGTAAGCATGCGCCACGTTTTACTTACCCATTTATCTGTTGAGGGACATTTGTATCATTTGCACATTTTGGCCATCATGAACAATGCTGCTGTGAACATGTGCATACATGTATTTGTGTGAACATTTCTCTTGGGTAAATACCTAAGTGGGATTCCATAGTCCTATGAGGAGTGGATATGTAACTTTATACCATGCCCCTCAACTCTTCCCAGTGGCTGCACTATCTTCCATTCCCATCAGCAATGTATGAACGTTCCAGTTCCAACGTGGGTGGTTCTAGATCTTTTCCAACCCTTGTTATTTTCTCTCCCTGCCCCCCATAATTACCACACTAGCAGCTGTGAAGTGGGTACCTCTTTATGGTCATGATGTGCAGTTCCCTGATGACTAGTGATGTTGAACATCTCTTTTACAGGCTTCCTGACCATTTGATACCCTTTTTTTAGAAATGCCTGTTCAAACCCTTTGCCCAGTTTTGGAATGGGCTGTTGTGTTGCTGAGTTCCTGGAGTTGTTCATATATCCTGCATGCATCCTCAGTATATTCAGTTCTCTCATATACCTGTGCGGTTTTGCATATTTTCACACAGAGCATACTTCCTCTTCCTGGTGGTGATTTTATGTCCATTTTAGGAACACTGCTGCCTTTTTTCTCTTCCATATTCTTTATATATATACATATATATATATATATATATATATAAAGATATGATGAGAGTTTTAGATTTATACCATCATTACCTCACCTACCTGAAGAAACACTTTTGTTACCAAACAACCATACCCCATTTCTACCCCATTTTTCTCTCTATTTCTAAGTGCCTACTGTGTGCCATATCCAAGAAGTGCACTGTGCCTAAAACAGAACAAACCCTTGTCATGCTTGTGGCATTAGGTCTAAAAGCTGCTTTTATTGGTGGCTGGTTTGTGATTTGTTTCAGTACAAAGATATGGGCAAAAGAAGACAAGCTAGCAAGATTTCAATTTCTTTTAAGCAAATTATATACAATAAAAAAAAATTGTAGGTTTTCACGACTCAACTCGGTAACTTTATAAGGTTGTGATGGAAAGACCCAGATGGAGTTACCCCCCTCATGTCCCTATATTCCAACACTTTCCTGCTCATGCATCTCTTTGCTTGGAATCTTAAACCAGCCAATCAAGAACCACCTTATCATCATTAGGTAATCAGCCTGATAAACCTGTGCCATCTTCTGTAGGGAAAATAATCTTGAAATAACCAATCCAATTTTTGCCTAACCTCCTTGTTCTTTCTTCCTGCCAATAAAAGTGTTTCATTTAGTACTGCCTCTTAGAGTTCCTGCTAGACAGGATGCTCCCTGGTTCATGAATCATTACCAAAAGCTAGTAAAATCCTTAAAATCACCAGGTTGTTTAAAAAAAATTTTTTTTTTAATGTTTATCTTTGAGAGAGACAGAGAATGAGCAGGGGAGGAGCAGAGAGAGGGAGACACAGAATTTGAAGCAGGCTCCAGGCTCTGAGCTTTTAGCACAGAGCCGGCCCAGTGTAGGGTTGAATTCAAGAACTGGGAGATCATGACTGGAACTGAAGTCAGTCTTAAGTAACTGAGCGACACCGGTGCCCCAGTTGGGTTTTTTTTTTTTAACACAGTGTTTCCATCGAGCATTAAGTCATAGGAGAACATATAGCAGATTCCATTTACATAAAGGTAAAAAACCTTGCAAAAATAAACACTATTATGGGACACATACGTGTGGTGTACCCATTAAGCTAATCGAGTGAAATGCTTAACACAATTTAGACAAATGACCGGGGTGTATTGTGGACTAGGCTTCAAAATTCTGGTCAAATTTCTTTTCAGCAGAGTGTTGGGTAATACACTGGGTATTGGTTACATTTTTTCTTTTTTATGAATATAATTTACTGTCAAATTGGCTTACATACAACACCGAGCGTTCATCCCCAAAAGCCCCCCCTCAAACAGTACCTATGCCTACATTATCTTTGGAATATGATACGATTAAAATAAAATAATCGTAGCTAGCCGCTGGAGGTGGGGAGCTGTGGCGCGCAGAGCCTCCTAAAATCGTTTAAATTCGGGTTTTGTTTTTTCAAATCACCTTGCGGGTCTAACAAAACAAGCCTGGGGCGAATTCAGACAGCGGGCACTGCGAGGGGACCGCCTTACCAGTCAAGTGCGCGCGCCCCCGCATTGCAGACCGCTGGACAGCAGATCCCGGGAGCTCGCTCGGGGAGAAGGAACGTCCCTCACCCGGGGGTCGCCCAGCCGCCTTCTGGGAGATGTAGTCCGCGCGCGGCGAAAGCATGTCGGGAGTGGTAGTTCTAGGCCTCGCGGGGTTGCGGGACTGGTCCCGGCCTTTCTGGGGCTCGAGGCGCCGGTAATCTCGGTTGCGCTGGGGCGGCGTGCAACGAGCGGAGGCCTCCCGGCTGCCTCTTCCCCGCAGCGGTGGAAGGAGCGTCTGTCCAGTTTGGTTGGGGAGGGCGGAGCCCGGCGGGTCCGCGCGCGGACACCGGGAGACGCCGCGCGGCCCGTGGGTCAGAGGTCGGCCCGGCGGCGGTGCCTTGCGGGAGTCGCGGGTCCAGAAGCCGCGCGGGGAGGGAACACCCTGCCAGGTGAGCTGGGGCGTGCGGGGATTGCTGTGGGTGGGGGTCTCCGGTGACCATCTGCCCTGACACTTCTCAGTGAAGTGGTACAAACAATAGCTGGCGCCTGTGGACAACGAGGTGTGCCCGGCCGTCCAGCGCCTTGGATGAACTAACTCATTTCATCCTTCTGCTTGCATAGCCTGTAAGTTGGTTGCACACTGCTCCCATTTTACAGATGAAGGAATTGAGGCCCAATAGCCAGGTAATTTGCCACATTTAGCTAGGACCCCGGACTGGAGCAAGGTTACCCTTCCTGCCCCTGTACTTAACATTATTGTTTCTTTGTCAGGTCCCTGTGACTCCCTAAGTTCTCAGTCGCCCTCACGTCTGGGAAATGGGGGTAGCCATGCGTTCTAGAGTCGTGGCGAGGTTTAGAAATACATGACAGCACTCCAGATTCTGGAGTCTGTGAATGCCTCTACAGCATCTTCCCTCGCCGGCTGAGGTGCCCCCGCCCCAGAAGACCCCCCCCCCCCTCCACCGCATACAAGGCCAGCTAAGCACTCATGCTGGGCGCTGCACCCCCGGAGAGCCCTCGGCAAACCCTGGCAGCCAGGCAGGGAGCTGTGGCCAGGGCCCTTCTCTGATACCTGCCTGGCGGCTCCTGGCGCGCCCTCACTCACGGAGCATCAGTCTGACATCTTGTGCGAGAGGGAGTGTCTGGCGAGGTGAGGGAAGGCCAGATGCACGGGGGCCGGGAGGAGGAAAGTTCGCAGGTCTTGTTATTGCCTGGGGACCAGTGCCTCGCTCCAGGCAGGGCCACTCAGGGAAGGCACCTGGGTCGGTCACGAGGCAGAGAGACCAGGCAAATGCGATCAAGTGGCTTTACTGGGCTTCTTCTGGAAGGAAAGGGCTACATGGGGCGAGGCGGGCTTAGGATTGGCTGTCTATGTCTGAAAGTGGCAGCGCCGGCGAAGTTCATGTTCATTGTGGGTTTACAGCACCTACAGGTTAAAGCTAAGGACTCCAGGTGTCCATGGGTGAGTCACAGTTTGCTTAGTCACAGCTAATGGACCTTAGGTGACTGTAAAGCATCAGTGTATGGCCGTTGGAGGTATGGTTAATATAGGGAGATGGAGATGGGCGACCTGTCTTAGAGCTGCATTGGCTCGGTAAGCCTGCGTTTGCTTGGTGCCCTGCGGCTTGGCTGGGACCTGGTGGGCATTATGGGTGGTCGTAACTTCCTCTCCCCAGGCCATCCCTGGACACCAGAGTTCCTCATGCCCCTTCTCCCCCGCAGAGGCGGCACTCCCCTCGCTAGGAAAACTGAGAAGGAAGGAATGGCTGTGGATTTGCTGCCCACCAAGGGGACAGTAAGTAAAGATTGTCTTTCTCACGAGTCACTTTCTGGGTTGAGAGAGGGTGGACATATTTCCATTCTTTGGGTACTTGTCTCACCAGTGAAATCTGAGGAATCCAGAGTTTAGCAGGTTTTCCCCAAGATCCAGGATTCAGGGAGGGGCTGCTCAGGAATGTGCTTCCTCTGTCTCCAGGTCACTCTTAATTCACCCTGAACCCAACTTCATGACCGAAGACTGAGGCAGCGCTGAACATGTACTTCTGGCTACAATAAGCCAGAATTAGACAGTCTGTCTTCACAGAGGGTACAGTCCTGCTGGGGGCAAAGGCACAGAAGGACCAAAGACACCCTCAAAAAGCGCCTATTGAGCACCAACTATGCACAGGATACTGTGCAGAGCCCTGGGGTTAGGGAGAGGAAAGAGGTGGTTTCTGTCTTCAGGGAGTTCACGGTACTGACCTTAGGGGATAATTAGATGTCCAAGAAGACTCAGGGAAAAGATCCTGGGAGTCGTGGGGTCATTTTGAGCAGATACTGAAGGCCAGTATTAGCTTGGGCTCTGAGGCTGGCACTGGGGGGACAGGGGGATGGCTGGGTGCCGAGCACAGCTGTGATGGTAAACTGTCCAGATGTCCTCCTTGTCCATCTGACCGATGTCCGTGTCTCCTCCTCTGAATCTTGTCCACTAGCTCTGATTCATTCATACTCCCCTCCTGGGCCCTTGCTGCTCTTTGCCCTTTTTAGAGCTTTCTTTTTCTTTTTTTTTTCCTTTCTTTTTTAATGTTTATATGTTTCTGAGAAAGAGAGGCAGAGAGTGTGAGCAGGGGAGAGGCAGAGAGAGAGAGACACACACAGAATCTGAAGCAGGGTCCAGGTTCTGAGCTGTCAGCACAGAACTGGACACAGGGCTTAAACCTATAGACCATGAGATCATGACCTGAGCCAAAGTCAGACACAACTAAATGAGTCACCCAGGCGCTCCTTTTTTTTTTTTTTAAGTTTATTTATTTTTGTGGGAGAGAGGGAGGGAGAGGGAGTGTCAGAGAAAGAATGAGAGAGAGACTCTCAAGCAGGCCCCGTGCTGTCAATGTATAGCCCTACTCGGGGCTCGATCTCACGAACTGCAAGATCATGACCTGAGCTGAAATCAAGAGTCAGAGGCCTAACCAACTGAGCCATCCAGGCACTGCCAGGATCATCCATTTTCATTACCTTAACCTTCTGAAGATCCTTCCCAGATCTCTGTCCTCAGGCCTCAGCTTTTCCCTAGAGACACAGTCTATAACTCTTAGGAGATATTTCCACATGGAAGTCCCAGCTTTCCCCCAACACCAGCTCCCGTTCCTCCCGTGGGTTTTCTGTTCTTCCATTGGCTGTGTTCCCCCAAAGTAGTGGTAGCCTGCAGGTTACAGATGTGGACTCTCAAACTGGAGTTTACAAGTTCAGCTCCAAGCTGGGGATGTGACCTTGGCAAGTTAATATTCTCTCTGTGTGCCTCATTTCCATGTGGGATTAATCTCATGCATACCTCGTTTGATCCATGTAAGAGTACCGTTAATATCTGCATTTTATGGGTGAGGAAGCTGAGGCATAGAGAAGCAAGTAACTTGACCAGGGTCCCCCAGCTGGCTTTGAGCCCAGACAAGACAGTCTCTACAGGTAACGTTATGCTCTGAGAACTTAAGTATATGTAAAATTCTGAGAACAGTGCATGTTGCATATTAAATCTCAATAAATGCGAGCTGTGACTACCATTATTATCATCATAAACAGCAACAGCAGTATCTTAGGACCTGCCAGATTGGTCTGCCTCTTGCCACCAGGCTATTCTTTGTTTTGATTATCTAATTGTAAAAAGATGTGTGTTTTGGGGAAACCAAAATATAAAGGGCAGGAAAATGAAGTGAAAGCAATATTCAGCCATGGGTTGGCCTCAGCCCACAGGTAGGGCTTTTCACTGTCTGAGCTTTTCGCACACCCACAAGCCTTTCTGAGAGACCCACTTGATTTTAGCTAAGGGAAGATGAAGAGGAGGATGTTTGCAAATCAGAGCCAGTTTTTTGTGGGTTTTTTTGAACCCTAATTTACTGAAAACAGAAAATTTGAAAGCTGACTGAATAAAGAGTACTGAACGAAATACAGAGCATCAATATCTGAATGTCCATTGGCTTCTCATCAAAAACAAGGGCCAGAAGGTGATTGAATGACATTTTCTAGGAAAGAAAGAAGCTGTGAACCCAGAATTCTATAACCAATGAAAATATTCTTTAAGAAGGAAGAGGAGGCAGGGGCGCCTTGGTGGCTTCGTTGGTTAAGTGTCAGACCCTGGATTTCAGCTCAGGTCATGATCTCACAGTTGTGAGATCGAGCCCCACGTCAGGCTCTGTGCTGAGGGTGCAGAGTCTGCTTGGGATTCTCTCCCTATCTCTCTCATATAAATACACTTAAAAAAAAAAAAGAATGAAGATGAAGTAAAGACCTTTCCAGATCACTGAAAATGAAGCTAAGTCATGGGCGGCAGGCCTACCCTCCAATATATGCTAAAGTAGATGCTGGCTTCAAGCTGAAAGGAAATCATGCCCAATGGGAGCTCTCACCTTAGGAAGGAAGTGAAGAGCATTGGAAAAAGAGGCCCTGTGGATAAATATAAATATATAAATACTTTGACCTTTCAGTTTCTCTAAAATGCCTTTGATCGTTTTGAGCAAAAACATAATATGGTATCGGGTTTATAACGCAGGTGGAGGTAATGCGCATGACAGCTATTGGTCCAGAGTTCATTTATGGCTGGACTCGAAAAGCTCTTTTTTTTTATGTTTATTTATTTTTGAGATAGTGAGATAGAGCGTGAGTGGGAAAGGGGCAGAGAGAGAGAGAGGGAGAGACAGAATCCGAAGCAGGCTCCTGGCTCTGAGCTGTCAGCACAGAGCCCAATGTGGGGCTCGAACTCATGAACTGTGAGATCCTGTTCTGAGCTGAAGTCCAATGCTTATGGGACTGAGCCACCCAGGTGTCCCGAAAAGTTCTGACTTAATCTCTGGAAAAGCTCTTTATCTCTTGGGAGGGCCTGGATGGCTGATTTTTGACTCAGAGGCCTAATAAAGGCAGTGGATGTGCCACTGTACCCCCCCACCCCTCCAAGGTGGTCATCTTCACAAATGGTAGGGACGGCCTGGGCTGTGTGTGCAAGTATGGGGACTTCTCTCGGGCCTCCAGGGCTTCGCTGCACTCTCTGTCTTGTTGGCATTTGTCCCCGTTGCCTCCTGTGAGCATGCTTGGTGAGGGCTGCTGAGTCCTGCCAGCTCTCTGAACGGGGAGCGCCTTTTTAACAACAGTAGCGTGAAGACGGGGTGGTGTTCCCATATACTTGCAAGTTCTTGCGTTCTGTGTGAAATCAGATATTCGCTGCAAATATACTATAAAGAACTAAGGATGTATGTTATCATGCTCAGAGCAACCACTAAACATGCAGGACGTGGGGCTGCTGGCTGGCTCAGGCAGAGGCGCCCGAGACACATAACTCTGGGGTTGTGAGTTTGAGCCCCATGTTGGGTGTAGAGATTCCTTAAAAAAATTTTTTTTTAATCTTTAAAAAAAATGCAAAGAGGTATAGCTGAAAATTCAATTCATAAAATGGAATGTAGAAAAAAATTCAAAACGGCATTTGGGTGGTTCAGTCGATTGAGTGTCCAACTTTTGATTTAGCTCAGATCATGGTCTCAGGGTTGTGAGATCCAGCGTGAAACTTCACACTGAGCGTGAAGCCTGCTTAGGAGTCTCTCTCTCTCTCTCTCTCTCTCTCTCTCTCTCTCTCTCTCTCTCTCTCTCTCTCTCTCTCTCTTCCTCCCCCCCAAACAAAAAATTAAAAAAATTCAAAATAAATGCACACACCCTATAAACAATGTCAGCCTACTGGAAGGGAAGACAGTAATCACCAACAGATTGCTTTTCTGCTCCTCCACAAACACGAAAGAATGATCTGGGTGAACAACTTGTTGTATTCTTCCAGATACTTTTGTGTGCATTTATATATATATATATACTGGATCCATCTGGGTAATAATCCAGAATTCTCCCATCTCAAAATAAAATCCTTAAGAAGATCTTCAGGGTCCTTTTCGTCACATATAGAACATTCACAGGTTTGTTACTCAGCCTACCCCAACCATTGGCTCACAAATAAAGTTTCCAGGAACATCCTTGAACACATACTGCTACTCAGTTGTGTGAGGATCCCTTGTAGTGGAATCCTAACAGTAGAATCACAGGGGCAAAGCATACATAATCCTTTTTCATGCCTTCCAGCTCTTTCGTACGAGAGTTGGTGGTTGGCTAGCCTCTGCTTGCTCATATTTTGGGGTTTAACGGGGTTCTTTTTGAAGAACTGACTTTCTCACAGTCCCTTTTGGTCTTGCAGGTCCTTTGGGTCTTTTATTTATTTTTAATTTCTTTAAAATGTTAATTTTTAAGAGAGACCAAGAGCCAGTGGGGGAGGAGCAGAGAGTGAGGGAGACCAAGAATCCCAAGGCAGCTCTACCACCTTGGGTCTTTTAATTTCCATAGACAGTGGACACCCATGAGACAATCTACTTTAGCCATTAGCCTGCCTGAATTCGGTTCCAGTCTCTACCAGTTTCTAACAGGGTTACCTTGGGAGGTAACGTAACCTTTCTTCATCTGCAAAACGATTTCATTATAGTGTCTTCCTCATAGAATTTCTGTGAAACTTCGAGAGGATTCTATGTTCAAAGTTCCTGTCATAGTCCCTGACATACTGTAACAGGATTCTCGCACAGAGAGTCGTGACACCGAGGCTTTTTATCCAGGGAGCAACTTTCATTCATGCCGGCACTGCTCACTTGGCTTTGTACCCAAAGAACTGAATGCCATCCATCATATGACATAGTTTTTTATACGTTTTCCATTTCTTTGTCTCCCATATATGGTAACAGACATACACATGCAGTCTGATTAAGTAGTCTCAGTTTACAAGGTCATGAGGGATGCTCTCACGTAGCCCCATAGCCAGGTGACCTTGAAGTTTCCTTTCCCTTTTTTCTCTCTCCTTAGGGAGAGGACCCTACCACAATACAAGTATTCAGTAAACACGAGTTCATGCTATTTTTATTTGCTTTACATCTCAGAAATTCCTTTTTGTTTCTATTCTGCTAATGGCTCTTCCACAGTTTTCTGGCATCGCTCTAAGCATATTCTGATTTTTCCCCCCCTTTACTTTAATTTGGCATTTGAGTGAGAGGGAGGTGGATGTCTATGCTCAGTTACTTGACAGATTCCAGCTTGGGATTTAAACTCCCTGTTGGCGGGGACTTTGCCTTTCTCCCCTCTTTGTCCTCACAGCACCTGGTAGGTTCTCCGGAAATATTTGTAAACATTTGTGTAATTGTCGATGGGGGGGGGGGTCCCAAAAGTGACATAAATAGCCCATTTGAAATATACTTAGAATCCTGGGACATCTGGATTGGCTGCCACACACCACCGCGTCACCCCCAGTCCTGAGTGGTGCAGAAGTTGGTCCCGGGTGAGCAGGGGTGGGTTTGCCGTTGCAGGAGTCCGTGACGTTCAGGGACGTGGCCGTGGTCTTCAGCCGGGACGAGTGGCTGCGCCTGGACTCTGCGCAGAGATGCCTGTACCGGGAAGTGATGCTGGAGAACTACGGCACCCTGGTCTCGCTGGGTAAGGAGACCGGTCTGTTTCGGAGAATCGGACCCCTCTGGGGCTCAGAGTCCGCAGTGTCTCCCCGGCCGCGACCCTGGGAAAGAATGAGCCTCTGTGGAGTTCAAGGTGTTCCATCTGCATCCGGATTCCCTTCCTCTGCCTTCCTGCCACCCGCCTCCTGACCAGGGTCATCCTCCTCCACTTGCTGGGTCCTGCAGGCTGGGGGTGGGGGGCCGCTGTGCTGTTTCTGAACCCAGACCCGCCCCCCGATGTGCCGCTTGCCTGCCCGGCCTCCCCAGGCTCTCTTCCCCGCCCCATTGGCTCCGGTTTGGGAGCTCTGCAGTTGCCCCATGTGCTCAAACTCCCTTCCCTTCCCTTCCCCACGAGCAGGGATTCCATCCTCGACTCCGAAGGTGATCTGCCGGCTGCAACAGGGCGAGGATCCCTGCGTGCTGGAAAGGGAAACCCCTCAAGACGCCGGTCTGGGTGAGCTCGGGGCTGGGAACGGGCATGGGGCGGGGTTTATACCTGAGCGTGTCGGGAGGAGGCGGTGCCCTGAGGACCATCCTGAAAGTGCTGGGCCGCCGGGCCACCGGACAGGACGCTCCGTGGTGGTGGCGGTTTTCTTTGCAGCAAGAAGGCTCCTGAGCAGACCTCTTTCTTCGCGTTACCTCTTTCCTTCTCTGCGGCGTCGCTCACTTCCTTCTGCCGTCTTGGCCTCTTGGGCTCCACGGTTTTATTGCTGGTTGCGATTACACGTGACAGATTTTAAATACTTTAAACCTTCGGTCCCGTCTTGAATTCTTCACCAACCCCATATTTCAGGGTGTTGTCAATGCTCCTGGGTCCCTGGTTTAACTCAGCATTTCCCTTTTATGTCCCTGGAGCCTGGGGCTGACGTGTCCCATTGTTAGTGTCAGCCAGTCCCCCTCGGCCGCTGTAGCCGTTCTGGCCCAGGGTTTGGACGCTCTTCCTTCAGTGGACCAGATGGTAAATATTTTGGCGTTGGGGGTTACGTGTCTCTGCTGCAACCCTTGAACTCCACCATCCTCAGGCGGTACCAGCCCACCGGTAGGCGTGACTGCCGACTTAGCAACAGGAGGAGGGGTCAGCTGGAGTTGGCCCAGAGACCTGTAGTTTGCAGCCTCCTCTTCTAGGCTTGTCTAAGCTCACTGGTCATTATCACAAAACTGTAAGCTGTTGAAGTTAGAGGATCACTTGAAGAGGGTCAAGTGTAGCTACGTCTCTTTATAGGGGAAGAAATAGCACATCAGAGGTTGTCAAACACTTTGCTGGCAGAGCTGGGGAAGCTGAAAAGCAGTGAGAGAAGCCACGGTCACCAGTGTTATTTCTGTCACCGTGTGACACAGACTGGGCAATATTTTATGGTTTGTGGTCTTTGTGGTTTGACCTTTATACCCTATGATCCTTGCCTTTATTGGCATGTTCTGTTGTTTTCTCATTATCTTCACAAATACTTTTCACCTTTATTAAAATACAGTTTTCTAGGGGCGCCTTGGTGCCTCAGTTGGTTAAGTGCCGACCTCAGCTCAGGTCATGATCTCATGGTTCATGAATTCGAGCCCTGTGTTGGGCTCTGTGCTGACAGCTCAGAGCCTGCTTCAGATTCTGCATTTCTTTCTCTCTGTCCCTTCCCGCCCCTGAAAATAAATAAACATTAAAACATTTTTTTAAAAAGAAGAAAATAAAGTACAGGTTTCTCCAAAGAAAGAGTTAATGAGCACTACAGCCTAGCATGTAAGCTCGTGATTTGATGTTGGACATTCCTAATTTCACACTACCCCTGCCACTACTTCCAAGTGCTCTGAGCTATGGGGAAAGTCACCTACCCTCTCTGAGCCTTGTTCTCCTCTCCCACCTTCTGGGCCATCAGCAGAATGATTGATCTTTTCGAAACTCAGGTATTAGTCCTGTACCTTAAGAGACTGCATTGTTTCTCCTCTTATCCATGGAGTAAAGTAAAAATCTTTAATGTGACATTAAGCCTACTTTGTAGCCTGTGTCCATGTTTCTTTATAGGAATCAGTGGCCTTACTCGGCTTCATGTTCCCACCAAACCTGCACCCTCCTTAACATTTGTGTGTCATTCCTTCATGGATTACCACTTCCCTCTTGTCCGAGGGAAACCTTACCCTTCAAGATCCATCGGCCCCCCTGATCGGTGGGCCTTTCTTATTTTCCCTTCTTCCTGGTCAGCATTCATTTTCCAGTCAGTCGCGTTCATACGACACTTTCAGCATGCCTTGAACACATCCGTTACAGCACCTGTCACAGTGAATTACAGTGATTCTCTTACTCTTTCTCTTCCTAATTGGACTGTGTATAATTAAGGAAGAAACCAGGTCTGTGTTTGAATTCTGTGCGTCTAGCATCAAATATACTGCCTTCACTTAATATTTTTTGAGTGTAATTGAACTGCCTTTATGATGAACTCAGTGCTGAGGAAGCTCAAGATTAGGTACTCAGTGCAGCCGGACCATGGTCCTGCATCACCGTTCACCTTCCACCCTGCCCTCGGTCCTTACCAGATAAGACCCCTCTTCCTATAATTATCTGCCTAAGAACTTACAACCCCTTCTGTGGCCTGTATTCTTATTCTGAATTCTTCTGCCACTTGTTCAGGAACTCTATTTGGCCTCACCCTGTTATAATCAAATTTTTAACGAATTCCAGGGGCGCCTGGGTGGCTCAGTCAGTTAAGCCTCTGACTTCAGCTCAGGTCATGATCCCATGGTTTGTGGGTTTGAGCCCCGTGTCGGGCTCTGTGCTGACAGCTCGGAGCCTGGAGCCTGCTTGGATTCTGTGTCTCCCTCTCTCTCTGCCCCTCCCCTTTTTGTGGGCACATGCTCTCTCTCTCTCTCTCTCTCTCTCTCAAAAATAAATAAACATTACAAAAAAATTGTTTTAATGAATTCCAACCTGGATTTCCTTCTTTAGTTGAGAAGCCTTCCCCCCCCCACCCAATAGGTTTACTTTCCCCACAGATAACTTTGATCAGACCTTCTTTCTGACTCACAGGGTCCTCTCTTCTTTTTCTACCGAAATCCATCCCCTCCCTCCTTATTATCTAGCTTCCTTCATAAAACCACTCATTGATGTTGGTATCTTGGTTCTCTGAACCTCACATCTACATTATACAGTCGAGGCTTCTCATATCAAGGAGAAATGAACCATTACTGTGTAATCATTTGTGCATTTCATATTATCATTGCCGACTATTCACTATTTGTTCAATAAATGACTGGGTTTCAGGAGTCAAGTACAAGAAGAGAGAATCCCTTTTCATTTTTGAGGTCACCTGCTCTTCATAATTTTTCCAACTAACTCTACCCATTCATGCATCTTTTTTTTTAAATTTTTTAATGTTTATTTATTTATTTTGAGAGAGAAAGAGTGAAAGAACAAGAAGGGGAGGGGCAGAAAGAAAGAGAGACAGAATTCCAAGCAGGGTCCACACCATCAGCACAGAGCCCGATGTGGGGCTCAAACTCATGAACCACGAGACCATGACCTGAGCCAAGATCAAGAGTCGGTTGCTTAACTGACTGTGCCACCCACATGCCCCCATTATTCTTTTATCTAAGACACTCTAATTGCGTGCTTTTCATGTGTACAGTAAGGAATTCACAAATAATTATGTTAATATTTATAATGTTAATGTATAACATATGGATGTAATATACATTATCATATGTAATGTTAATAACAATAATCAAGATATTCTCTTTGAACAAATACTTGAATTCTTTTTAGACTTCATGTATGTATATATGTTAAGCGATAGAATGTTTAAGTAAAATGGCTTGGAATTCTAAGAGACAGATGACTAATTCAGGCTATAGTCATTACATTTCTTTAGAAAAATGAAGATTAAAGTAGCCTGGTAAGTTTCTGGATGGACAGGGAATGTCATATTGTGACAAAGCTTAAAAAGAGAGGAGGTACCTTGGTCGATCCTTTAAGTTGCAAACTGCTGGGTTTCCCATTATCTTCATGAAGAAAAATCTGTTTCCCATTAACATCATGAAGAAAAATCTATATTTTTATACAGATTTATAGCCTGTGTGTCTTTTTCCTCTTACTAATTTTAATCATATTTATTTTATTACTAAAACTTGATGGATTTTTATTAATCTAAATAACCTAGTTACACGTAGTTTTATTGTTTATTTAAAAACATACAGTTACCTAATTACACAGACCTAGTTTTAATCTATTTTCAATCATGGATTGATTAAAGAAAGCCAAATTTGAGCCCATAGTTCCTTAGAATCAGCTTAGGCTGAATCCTTTCACTTAGCATCATATCTGAACTTGGGGCTTGGGCGTATTTCAGAACCTTTGGGGCATATTGACTCCACATTTCTTGTAGACTTTCATTGGTCTAAAGAGATTCTCACAGGGGTGCCTAGTTGGCTCAGTCAGGGAGCATGTGACTTTTGATCTTGGGGTTGTGAGTTTGAGCCCCATGCTGGGTATAGAGATTACTTAAAAATAAAATCTTTAGGAGCACCTAGCGGGCACCTGGGTGGCTCAGTTGGTTAAGCATCCGACTTCGTCTCAGGTCGTGATCTCGTGGTTCATGAGTTCAAGCCCCGCGTCAGGCTCTGTGCTGACAGCTCAGAGCCTGGGACCTGCTTTGGATTCTGTGTCTCCCTCTCTCTCTGCCCCTCCCTCTCTCATGCTCTGTCTCTCTCTCTCAAAAAAATGAATAAACATTAAAAATTAAAAACATTAAATAAATACATAAAAATTAAGAGATTCTTACAAAAGGAGGTCAGTCTTGTGGTTGCAGCTTAGTAGAAGAGATAACTGTATCTATTTTTCCTCATGTTCGAGCTGGAAGGGAAAAGTGGAGGCAGGGAGGTATGAAAAACTGGTCATTCCTGCTGTCACCAGGGATAGGCTTTTGCATGAGGCTGATTTATTCCATGTCTCCCTCCTCTTTATAGTCAGTGTTTTGAATTTAGATCAGAAGTCGTTAGTACAGTCATGCTGCAGGACTGCTATAAAACCTGACCCCTCTCATTATAACAGACGGTTTCTTCTTTGACAGACTATGGTATGAAATCATAGTCACATACAGATTCGCAAAATTTAAGGAAAACATCACAGATATTTTTAAATCAGCATACCTAGAGTTTTAATGAGAGCTTAGGCATTAACATAATAAAAGCCACACGCAAATAGAAAGGAGAAGATAGGGGCACCTAGCTGGCTCATTTAGAGGAGCACACAACTCTAAATCTTGGGGTGAGTTCAAGCCCCATGTTGGGTGTAGAAATTGCTAAAAAAAAAAAATAAATACAAAAGAAAACTTTAAAAGAAAAAAAGGAAAGGAGAAAATAAAGACAAGTTACCTGCCTCATGTCCTGGCATACAGAGCAGGACATGATACACTGAAATATGCTGTAGTTTATTCAGCTTGAGCTTAGGAGCTGACATTTCTCTATGGCTTCATACCTTCTGCTCAACCAGTTCTCTCTGCCTCTACTTCTCTCAAGTTGCAATGTCTTTGTTTTCAGTGTTAATCTGGTCACTGTATTCTCCCACACCACTTCGTTGCCTGTTTACCACTCTTCCATTCCATCCTTTCCTGTTTTTCCTCAGGGGCAAGTCCATATTTGGTATGGTATCAAACCTCTTTAATTAATTTATTTTTTTGAGAAAGAGAGAGAGAGATAGAGCATGAGCAAGCGAGCGGAGAAGAGGGGCAGAGAGAGGGAGAGAAAGAATCTCAAGAAAGCTCCACACTCAGCATGGAGCCTAACGCAGGGCTCGATCCCTTGACCCTGGGATCATGACCTTAGTTGAAACCAAAAGTCAGACGCTCGGCCGACTGATCCACCCAGGCGCCCCCAGACCTCTTCTGTATGTACTGTTGCCAGTTTTACTGTTCCACAGATGCATGTTTCTCTCTTCCTGTAGAGGTGCCATTAATGCTTCCGATTCATTCCAGGTTTCAAGACTGGGCCTGAAATGGAAGCTTTGCCTCCCAGACAGGACATTTCTATAGAAGAAACATCTCAGGGGATAATGAAGAAAAAGTCCATGAAGTTCTGTCACTGGGACATCAATTTTGGACGGACATTGGAATCAGAGAGCAGGACAGAACAGCAGCAGCAGAAGACAGCTCTTCAGCAAATAGCGGCCTCACACAAAAAAACCGTGAGTGGAGATGTAAAGCAGACACGTCTTGAATTCGGGAAAGGCTTACTTATAAATTCAATTCTTGTCACACAACAGAGTGTTCCCATAGAAAGGATACCCAATATATATTACACTTTTGGGCGAGATTTTAAACAGAGTTTTGATCTAATGAGATGCTTCCAGATTTACCCAGGAGAAAAACCTCATCTTTGTAATGAATGTGGGAAAAGCTTCAGCCAGAGTCTCCATCTGATTGAACACCAGAGAATTCACACTGGTGAGAAACCCTACAGATGTAATGAGTGTGGGAAACCCTTTAGCCACAGATCGTCCCTTCTTGCCCATCAGAGAATTCATACTGGAGAGAAACCTTACAAATGTAATGAATGTGAGAAAGCATTTAGCAGTAGCTCAACCCTAATCAAACATCTGAGGGTGCACACTGGCGAGAAGCCCTATCAGTGTAAGGACTGTGGTAAAGCCTTTAGCCAGTGTTCAACCCTCACCGTCCATCAGAGAATTCATACTGGAGAGAAACTCTATAAATGTGCTGAATGTGAGAAGGCCTTCAACTGTAGAGCAAAACTTCACAGACACCAAAGAATCCACACAGGGGAGAAACCCTATCAATGCAGTGACTGTGGGAAAGGTTACAGCCAGTTTGCATCCCTGGCTGAACATCAGAAGCTTCATACTGGAGAGCAGCTGTGTAAATGCTTGGAATGTGGGAGAACCTTCACACGCACCTCCACCCTTATGGAACACCAGCGAATTCATACTGGTCAGAAACCCTACCAGTGCCACGAATGTGGGAAAGCCTTCAACCAGTATTCATCCTTCAGTGAACATCGCAAAATTCACACTGGGGAGAAGCTTTACCCGTGTGGAGAATGCGGAAAGGCCTTTGGTTGCAAATCCAACCTTTACAGGCATCAAAGAATTCACACCGGGGAGAAACCCTACCAATGTAATCAGTGTGGGAAAGCCTTCAGCCAGTATTCATTCCTTACGGAACACGAGAGGATCCATACTGGCGAGAAACTCTACAAGTGCATGGAGTGTGGGAAAGCCTACAGTTACAGATCAAACCTTTGTAGACACAAAAAAGTCCATACTAAGGAAAAACTCTATAAATGGAAGGAATATGGGAAGCCTTTTATCTACAGCTCCTCCCTTGCTCAGTATCAGAGATTTCTCAGAGATAGTGAGCCCTGTGAAGTTTAATTCTTCTCTCAGATAGCTCAAGACTCCTCACTGGAGAATAATATAACTAGGGCACTGACTCCAGATTAGATTATGACTTTTTTTACTTTGGGAGGAATAATCTAGTTACCACTAAGTCATGGTAAGCTTGATCAGTGGAATTGTGAAGAGCACTGATGTGTCAAATTTTATAAGAACCATTAAATATTAACTGCTAAGGTTATGAAGAACATATAATAATTTTTTAATTCATAGAAAAAACATAAGTGGAATATAAGGTTTTTTTGGTTTTTTGTTTTTTAGAGAGAAGGAGAGCACAAGTGGGGGAGAGGGGCAGAGTGAAAGAGAGAGAGAGAGAGAATCCCAAGCAGATTCCATACCCAGTGGAGAGCCTGATATGGGACTTGATCTCTGAGATCATGACCTGAACTGAAATCAAGAATTGGATGCTTAACTGACAGCCTCCCAGGTGCCCCCTAAGTTTTGTTTCTTTCATTAGCGTTTATTCCGTAAGAGGCAGCTTCAGTATGAATTATCTTTTAAAAACAGTCATTGAGTTAAAGTGAATAAGCGTGAGGCCTTAATTTGCTAAAATGGCAAATAGAGGACATGCTCTTTTCCATGAAGAGAAGCTCAACATAAAAAGGATTTCTTTAAATTCAAATTTTAACATGGAAATAATCAAGCTCATTTTTAATGAACTGTGTCCCCAGCAGGTTATGTAGATAAATGTATATGTGTCTATACACATATGTATACAAACATATAGATACACAAAGTCTTTGATAATTAAAAAGTAGTTTCATGAATTTAGGATTTCGTTTTAGAAAGTTTTGTCCAAAGTGAGTCTCTTTTCCTTTTCCATATATTATTCCTTAACTTGGTATGATTCGACATTACTGAGTAGAGTCTTAGGCTAATATTATAGAAGATGCAGTAAGCTGAAGCCAGTGGAGAGGCAGTCATACAAATACATGGTTTTCTGTTGCAGAAGGTGTGTATTTGCAGACTCTGACTAGAGTCAGGTGTAATTTTAATTTAGTTTGTTTATAGCTAACGAAATTGAGCTTCCTGGGCAGAGTCAAGACTAGGATCTATGTTTTCAGCTCCTGTTTTCTGTGACAATTATAGATATGAATAATAATAATTGACTTCCTGAATTTAATTTAATTTAATTTAACTCACTTTAATAATTCAGGACTTCTCACATCCTGAGAGTACTATTTATTGTTTGTTTCATAAACTGGTTCAGCACAACAGTGGTAATTGCATCAGTTTTATTTCTGTGTTTGACAAGTTCTCCCTAACTGCAGTCCTATTAATTGGCTTACAGTCATGTCCTTTCTTTTCCTTAGGTGTCCCTAATTGCACCTGCTTTTGTAATCACTGTACATAAGTCCTCAGACCCAGCTGAGGTCTAGACAGTGAAAGTGCTTTTTGGTTTTCACATAAAAGATTGTTTTTTCATTTGTTTTTGTTATACATCTTTTAGGGATTCTTTCGTGTATAGTGATAAGTGAATATGTTATTATTAAACCTTCTAGTCATCAGCTAAATTTGGTTATCCAAACATTTTCCATATTTTTGAAATACATTTCATTTTCCCTGGGCCTACTTCTCACAATTTTATATTTTGCTTTCACAGTTGGTATCATTTAAAAAACTGTCCTAATAAATTAGTTAGAACTGTCTGAGAAAGGTTTTAGAATTAAATGAAAACGTTCAGCATAGCATATTTCTTGACCTGTCTTAGCTCATTGGAAACTATCTTTTTATATGTTTAAGTATATTTACTAGGAAATGAGCTTTTAAAAAGACCTCAATGTTTAAAACCAGGCAGAGCCATTTGCAAGATATTACAGATAAAAACGTGTTTGGTGATTCAATAGCAATAACCATGGTTGGCACCCGGATTTTGGTTTCCAAATGCTGTTCCCCACTGAAAGGAACCATGGCTCATTGGAGAAATGGCAGATTCCATGTTTGGAGCAGAGGAATTATAAAATGTGTCTGAGATATGTTTTTTATGAAACAAAACAAATAGATAGCACTTAAGGACAAGCACTTACAGGATCATGTCAGAGGTGCCTGAATGGCTGAGTCGGTTAAGCATCCAACTCTTGGTTTCACCTCAGATTATGATCTCACAGTTTCTTAGGGAAGATCCCTACATCAGGTTCTATTCATGGAACCTGCTTAGGATTCTCTCTCTCTTTCTCTCTCTGTCTGTTCCCACGTATGCTCTCTCTGTCTTTCTCAAAAATAAATAAATAAACTTAAAAAAAGGATGTCAGAAGGACATTGGAACCAACTTGAAGGTTCTCTCACTGGTCAAATTTAAGACAATTTAAACATCGAAAAGAATAATCACTGTAATTGTTTATAACATGCTAATTAAAAGTGAAAAAATTATGAAAAAATAGTGGAAAAAGAAAGTTCTCTATACAATTATTTGATGAATGCCATCTTTTTAACTGTACATGGAATGACAGAAAAATCATCATCTTAAAATGCTTAATGTAATTAAATAAGGAGAATCCAATGGATGGTAAAACCCATCTAGTGAAAAAAATTTTTAAGGAATATGGTATGGTGTCAAAGGTCACAGATCAAATTGCAAAGAAAAGATACGCCTTTATAATGGAGCGATCTGGCTGTCAGACTGAGTTTCACTACTGATGGGACAGCCTGACTTTATGCGGTTCCCTGTGAGATGCAGTATGGAGGACACTCTATCATCTGTGACGTATTCTTGCCAAAAATGCTTAAAGAAAATATAATTAAGCCTTTTATCCAGATTATGTTCCATGTTTACAAGAAATCCAGGAGCTAAAGGAACAACTTGAATTACATGATGAGGAAACAGACAAACTGAGAGTTTGAGACTTTGTACAAGACAACTGACCCGGACTTTTAAAAAAGGCAATGTAGTAGGACAAAAGGAGACTTCTAGATTAAGGCACTTAAGAGTCACAAGTTGTGATCCTTAATTGGCTTTTGATTACAAACAGTTCAAACATGATCAGATATTTTGGCATATACTTGGGAAAGGATGAGGATGGAATGGGTGTTAGATGATGTCATACGTGATAACGGCATTGAGGACGATGCCCTTATTCTTAGGAGATGCATGTAACAGTGTTCAAGTTTGAAAAGTCATGATGTCCGCAGTGCGTTTGCAAGTAAGCATGTAAAAATTTAGTCAACTGTTGTGAAACATTAGTCAACTTTGTGGAGGATAGAGAGATGTTCATTGGTCATCCCTTAAACTTTTCTGTACGCTTACAATTTTAATTTAAAAACTGAGGCAAAAAGACACTGGATAATGTGATGAATATGAAGTTTTGAGTCAGACTTCTTCCTTTGTACTCATATAAATTTCCTGTTGGAGAGTTTATTTCCTGGGGATGCAATCATTGGAAATAACTTTTGGGTTTTGTTCCACTTTAAATGGAATAAGCACATACCACCTTATCTCTCCTACAAAATACATATAAAAACTCTGGAGAGAATGCATGGAGCAGCTGTCTGAGAACTCTGAATAGTCGTGGCAGCGGGCAGATTTAAGAAGGAGACCAGAATTTGAAGTAAGACCACTCTGGCATTCCCAGACATTCCTGTAAGGACAGTGATGCTTTGTTGAGAAAGGATCTCCTTTCAGAGAGGAGAACTTTTACCTCTTTTCAGAGACACGATTATCCTGCTACCTGGACCTGGAGATAAATATATCCACGCGGTGGGAGCAGAGAGAACCTAAAACCTTGGATTTAAGAAAAAATGTTTTAATGTTTATTTGTGAGAGATAGAACATGAGGAGGAGGAGGGGCAGAGAGAGAGGGAGACACAGAATCCAAAGCAGAATCTTGAGCTGTCAGCACAGAGCCTGACGCAGGGCTTGAACCCACAAGCTGTGAGATCATGACCTGTACCGAAGTTGGATGCTTAACTGACCAAGCCACCAAGCCTCCCCTCAAACTTTGATTTTTAACCAGAAGGCCAGGAAACGGAAGTAGCCTCTGGGAAGTGGAATGAGTCAGGTGGTGAGAGAAAAAGAGACTCAAAGTAATCTAGAGTTGTATATGCATGCCTAGACTTATCCCTGGACTCAGAGTCTCCTGATATCAAAATGTCCAAGATATAATGCAGAATTGCACAAAATATAAAAATCAGGAGGATTTCAACATTCCAAGGAAAAAGACAAGACACTGTCCCAAGATAACATTGATCCTTATTATTATAAAGTAGTTATTAACAATAGTATTTCAAAAAGTATGACCATTTTTGAAGGGAAACTTCAAAATAGATAATATTCAAATAGATAATATTCAAAATAGGAATGTAGTGGAAATTTTAGAACTGAAAAAATAACAAAATTGATAAAGAATATCATCGGAAGAACTCAGTAGCAGAATAAAGATGAGAGAGAAAAGAGTAAACTTTTAAATTCACATGTGTTATCCACACTGAACAAGGAAGAGAAAAAAATACTCATATCGATTGATGCAGGGGGGAAGTGGCAAAATTAAATGCCTACTTATGATAAAAACTCAGGAAACTAGAAATAAAGGAGAAATTAAACTAATAAGGGGCATCGACCAAAACCCCACAACTAACATCATGCTCAGTGGTAACCAACTGAATGAAGTTGAGATCAGGAACAATCCATGTGTCCACTCTGGACACTTCTATTCAGCTTGGTACTGGAGGTCCTTGCCAATGCAATCAGGCAAGAAAAAGGAATAAAAGGCATTTGGGTAAGAAAGGAATTGAAATAAAATGGTCTTCATTAAGATGATGTGATTGTCCACTTAGAAAACCCCACAGAATCAACAAAAATGCTCTCAGAACTAAGAGTTAAACTAGGAGTTTCACAAGGTAACAAGATATGGGATTAACATACAAAAATTAATTTCTGGAGGCACCTGGGTGAATGGCTCAGTCAGTTAAGTGTGTCTGACTCTTGATTTCAGCTCAGGTCATGATCGCAGGGTTGTGGGATCCAGCTGGGTGTCAGCAGGGTCTGTGCTGAGTGTGGAGCTTGCTCGGAATTCTCTCTCCCTCTCCCTTTGCCCCTCCCCTGTTTGCACACATTCCTCCTCTCTGTCTAAAAAACAAAAATTAATTTCTGTGTCTATGTAGTAGAAATGAGCAATTAGAAAATGAACAAGCTATTCTTTTTATAATAACTCCAGAAGGAAAATAGAGAAAGTTTGGCAAACGTGTGGCATCTCTATGTTGAAAACTACTCCGTGTTGATGAGTGACATCAAAGCAGTCCTAACTAGAGAGACATGTCATGTTTGCAGATTGGGAGACTTAATATAGTCTTCAGTTCTCATCAGTTTAATCTAGAGATTTAACACAATTCCAGCAAAAATTTCAGCAGAATTTCTTTAGAAACAGACAAGCTAATTCTAAAATGAATTAGAGTAGGAAGTAGAGTGGCTAAAGCAATTTTGGAAAAGCAGAATGAAGCTGAAGGGCTTGAACCATTGCCTTCAACTCTTATTGCGCCCAGACAAGCTGACAGAACATTCTCATTCATAGCATTGAAATATCCGATAGCAATGAAAACTGCCTGACCCGGCTATATTTCTGGTGAGTGAGTGTCATTGTACCGAGAAGTTCCCACTGGGGCCCAGCAGTTGGTTACTGAAGACCAGAAGCTGTCCCACTTGTACGGATCCATATCCTGTCTCCTCAGGTGAACCAGCTCTATGCTTCTGGATCCCAGTTTCTGCTCTTCACTCTTCACAGGACTGTGACGGAGCGAGAATAAACCTTTCCAGAATGAACACAGGGCAGGGACACCTGGGTGGCTCAGTCAGTTAAGTGTCTGACTTCAGCTCAGGTCATGATCTCATGGTTCATGAGTTCAAGCCCCATGTTGGGCTCTCTGCTGTCAGTGCAGAGTCTGCTTCAGATCCTCTGTCTCCCTCTCTCTCTGCCCCTCCCCTGCTCTTTCTCTTACAAAAATAAACATTAACATTTTTTTTAAAAAAAGAATGAGCATAGGGTGAAAAATCTTTCTGCCAACCCTGTGGTAGGAAGTCCAGGTGTCAAAGATGACAAGATTTGTGTGATGTGCACCAAAAAGGCTCCTGGTGGCTTCTTCCATTCTGTCTTGTTGGGAGACTAGCTTGTGAAGGGGTTTGTTTGTTTCATGATTGCTTGTGACCCTGTGGGCTTTGGTAGCTTTGTGCCGCTCTCGGCTGCTCCACCTACTTGCCTCAGTTATTTCTTCAACCACACAAATCATGTTTCCCACACAGGCATTTTAAAGGACTTTCTTTGTTAAATCTAACATATTTGTTAAATCTAACAAAGGTCCCTAGTGTTGAAGGGCCTGAAACTGGAAATAGGCCCTGAAACAGGGATAAACGTTGAATTAACATTCAAAGGGCAGGAGAGAAACCATGTTCATTTTGGAAAAAGCTGCTCCTTCTAATTTTTTTAAGTTTATTTATTTTAAGAAGAGAGGGAGCGCCTGCGTGCATGCAAGTATCAGCCGGGGAAGGGCAGAGAGAGGGAGAGAGAGAATCCCAAGCAGGCTCCATGCTGTCAACACAGAGCCTAGTAAGGGGCTCGAACTCATGAACCATGAGAGCATAACATGAGCTGAAATCAGAGTCAGAGGCTTACCTGACTGAGCCACCCAGGTACTCTCAAAAGCTGCTCTTTCTAGAAGGGCTGTTGGTTTCTTAGGGTCAGCACCACGTTGCCCCTCCAGGACAAAGGCAAGCTGCCCCACACCAACCCATGGATTGAAAGCAAGTATTATGAAACCCAGGGAATTTGCTCTCAGAGGAGAAGAAAGGCAGCATTACCTTCCTGGGTCTGGGACCCCGCAGAGCAGTAAGTATAGAGTGACAGGCTGTCCTAAGCAAGACAACTGTGTGTCTTCATCCTGAGCTGGTACCCCTGTGAAATACCCTCCTCTTGCTCTAGAACCGAGGCTCCAAACCAGTAGTGGTGATAGATGTGCTGCAAGGAACTGTATTTACATCACCACAAGAACTGATTAGCATTGATATGGGTTGTTTCTGAAATTGTCACGAGTCATTCAATAGTAATTTAAAAGATATGAATTAATTTGAGTCCCATAGATGGTCTCTATAGTCTGTAAACTTTTGGGGTTAGATAATATTTTAGGCTTTGTGGGCCAGGAAACAAATTCCCATACATTTTAAGTGAGGGAAATAAAAATATAACAATGGAGTAATTTCTTCTGTAGAATAGGCCTACTATTGAGACTAGAAATTTTTTCTGGGGGGGGGGGGGCGGGGAATAACTATTTTGTTTAAAGTTGGTATTCCTTATCATTAAAATGGACCTTACAAGCATATTCCAATGGTAACAAATAGTCTTTCAACAAAAATGGTGCTGGGATAGACACCTGGATGCAAAAGAGTAAGGTTGGACCCCTACTGCACCATATATGAGAATCAGCTCATAGTGGATCAAAGACATAATGCAAGAGCTAAAACTATAAAGTTCTTAGAAGAAAACTTAGGTAGAAATCTTTGTGACCCTGGATTAGGCAATGATTTCATAGATCTGACACCAAACCCCCAAAAACCAAAGGAAAAAAATGTGTAAATTGGACATCATCAAAACTAAAAACTTCTGTGGACCAAAGGACACCATCCAGAAAGTGAAAAGACAATCCACAGAATGGGAGAGAAATCTTGCAAACCGTATATTTGATAATGTATTGTCAGAAACACATAAATAACTACTAACAACTCAAAAACAGACAAACCAAACAAAAATGAGCAACAGATCTGAACAGACATTTCTCCAAAGAAGATAGACAGATGGCAAAAGAAACACATGAAAAGATACTCAACCTTATTAACCATCAAGGAAATGTAAATCAGAGCCACAAGGAGATACCATGTCACACCCATTAGAATGAAAAAGAAAATAAGGAGTGTTAATGAGGATGTAGAAAATTTGGAATCCTCATACACTGCTAGTGGGAGTACAAAATAGGTCAGTCACTTGGGGAAATAGCCTGGCATTTCCTAAAAAGGCTAAGTATAGAGTCATTCTGTGACTCAGCAATTCCATTCCTAAGGACATACCCAGGAGAAATAAAAACGAACATCTATATAATAACATGTACACATTGTTCATAGCAGCATTACACACTATAGTCAAAAAGGAAACAAACCAATGGTCATCAGCTGATGAATGGATAAAAATGTGTGGGATAGTCCTGCTACGGAATATTATTCGGCAATGAAAAGGAAACAAAACACTGATAAAGGCCACAACATGGACCAATTTGCAAGTATTGTGCTAAGTAAGGAAGCCAGGCACAAAGGACAGCACCTGTTGTACATTTCTGTTCATAGGTAATATTCAGAATCGGGCTTGGAGGGTTGGGGAAAATGGACTGATAGATATGGAGGTTCTTCTTGGGTGATGAAAATGTTCTAAAATGGATCATTCTAATGGCTGTACAACTCTGTAAATATAAAAAGCATTGGGGGGGGTGCCTGGGTGGCTCAGTTGGTTAAGTGTTTGGTTCTTGATTTTGGCTCAGATCATGATCTCACAGTTTGTGAGATTGAGCCCCATGTTGGGCTCCATGCTGACAAAACGGAGCCTACTTGGGATTCTCTCTCTCTCTCTCTCTCTCTCTCTCTCTCTCTCCTCTCTCTGCCACCTCCTTCGTGCATGCTATTTCTCCCTCTCAAAATAAATAAACTTTAAAAAAAAGTATTGGACTGTATATTTTAAATGAGTGAAGTGCATGGTGTATGAATTTTGTCTCAATGAAGTTACAAAAAATCTGCAAATGCGATTTATCTCTTAATCATATAGATCTGATCTTTATTGAAGTTTTGAATATTTCATCTTTGAAAATGTGCTTTCCATCAGATAGCCATTGTCCAATACTGATATTAGACTGTGAGCATATGATTTTAATTGAGTATATTCACTGCTTGAAAGTCATGTGTAGACTTTCATTAGATTCTCTTGATACTTTCTTTTGATATTTGAGATTAATCATTTCCAGTGGGAGGTTAGGTGGATGCTTTTCCATTGTGCTGTTAAATGGATTTTGGAACATGGAAATTTCCTTTGCACTTGCATTGAAAATCAAAAAAATGCTGCTGGAACTTAAGTTTCTATACACGGAATCTCTCCCTGCAGAAAATAGTTATGAGAATGGAGACAGCACTTTGTTTTAAATTTGGCAGCAAATAAGGATGTGTATAAAGTATCTTATCATTACTTGTGATTCAACTATTAGTTGTTATTGAAATGACTTCACAGTAGAATACATTTTGCGTAGAAGGTGTGACTTGCCTTGAATTTATAGCTGAATTTATTAAGAAATGTTTATTTAGTTTGCATTGCAAAAGCTAATTTCCATGTTTAATAACAGTGGTTAAACACAGTTCTTGTTCAGAAAAGTTCCATTCACAGCCTTGACTTCAAAAAAAGGCAATATAACTTGACTACTGCTAAGTCATTGAACCGCTGTCTAGCAGAACAAGTCAGGATAGTCAGACTCAATAGATTTCAGAAAAAGAAAATTCATGAAACTGACAAGAGTTGAGTCAACAAGGGCAAATGCAGTTCACTATTGACACTACTTGCTTGATACGACACGACAGACTCCAGTGTTTTCTGCATATGACTTGCTAGTGAGTAAGTGCTGGCTTAGGACCGTACATTTTCACAAGCTTTGTAAATTCGTTTGACTAAGCGTCTTTCTGTGCTTAACTGTTTTGACCACCATCATTAGAACACTTCTTAGGGACTCCACTTTGGATTATACTGAATGAGTGGGTTTTTTTCCACATCTTTAAAAATATTCTGGCTTGTAATTGTTCCACACAGACTATTTATAGAGGCTAATTCTTCCATCATTTTAAACTCCGTGGTGACTCATCGAATGAACACCAACGAAGCAGCTTCATTAACATCTGCTGACTCATCAAAAGCCAAAGAAATCACTTAAAATCCTCTGTCTTATCCTTTAATTGACTATCGATATTGCTCACGATGTCCTCAACCCTTTGAACAACTATTTTGCTGAAGGGCTTAATTAAACAAATTTATCTTCTCTGTATATTGCGGTGTTTTTTGTTTTAATAGGGGTTGCACTGAATATATAGATGGCTTTGGGTAGTATCGACATTTTAACAATATTTTTTTCTTCCAATCCATGAGTGTGGAATGTGTTTCCATTTTTCAGTGTCTTCCATTTCTTTCATAAGCTCTCTAAGTTTTCAACATATAGATTTTTTTACCTCTTTGGTTAGGTTTACTCCTAGGTATTTTATGGTTTTTGGTGCAGTTGTCAGTTGTATCAATTCCTTCATATTTCTTTCTGCTGCTTCATTATTGGTGTATAGAAATGCAGCCGATTTCTGTGTGTTGATTTTACATCCTGTGACTGCTGAATTCATGGATAAGTTCTAGCAGTTTTTTGGTGGAGTCTTTTGGGTTTTCCACATAGAGTATCATATCATCTGTGAAGAGAGAAAATTCGACTACCTCCTTGCTGATTTGGATGCCTTTTATCTCTTTGTGTTGTCTGATTGCTGAGTCTAGGACGTCTGACACAACGTTGAATAACAGTGGCGAGAGTGGACATCTTGTCGTGTTCCTGACCTTAGGGGCAAAGCTCTCAGTTTCTCCTCATTGATATTCTCTGGATATTTCTTTGGCTACGGCGATCAGACATTTAATTAACTTACCATTAGTAAATAGCTCTCCTTGCTTAGCTAACAAATGATCCACTCAGAACTTACTTTGGCTACAGCCTCATTTTCATACTTTAGTTTTTGTGAAGAAATTACGCTGTGATGAAATAGTCGTTTGTATCTTCACATTTTCCCTCCATTATTTACCTGAGGACAGGAATGTTGATCTTCTCTTTTTTTCTTGCTTAGCTTGGCGACAGGTTTATCAATTTTATTGATCTTTCAGTTTTGTTAATTTCCTCTGATTTCCTGCTTTCAATGTTATTGGCTTCTGTTCCAGTTTTTATTATTTATTTTTCTTCTGGTTTCTTCTGCAATATAACCTTATATTGCATCTTCTTTCTATAGTTTCCTTAGGTAAAACTGTAAATACTTTTAATGTTTATTTTTGAGAGAGAGAGCAAGTGAGCAAAAATAGGAGAGGGGCAGATAGAGGGAGACACAGAATCCAAAGCAGGTTCCAGGCTCTGAGCTGTCAGCACAGAGCCTGAAGTGGGGCTCAAACTCACATACCATGAGATCATGACCTGAGCCAAAGTTGGACACTTAACCGACTGAGCCACCTAGGTGCTCCTATTAAGGTGTATTTTGCAGCTCAGAATATGTGGTCTGTCTTGGTGAATGTTTTGTGTGGGCTGGTGAAGAGTGTGTACTGTTTTTTTGTTTTTCTGTTTTTTGTTTGTTTGTTTTTTAAGAGTGTGTGAGTGGGGGAGAGTGACAGAGGGAGAAAGAGAATCTTAAGAGACTCCACACTGAGCAAGGCTCCATCCCACGACCCTGGGATCTTGACCTGAGCAGAAGTCAGGAGTTGGACACTCGACCAACTAAGCCAGCCAGGCGCCCCTGCTGTTTTTGCATGAAGTATTTTATAATGTCAACTGGATCCGGTTGATTGATGTTCTTGTTGAGTTCGACTGTATCCTCACTGAATTTCTGCCTGAATCTATGAGTTACTGATGGAGAGCTGGTGAAGTCTCCAGCTATAACTGGATTTGTCCATTTCTCTTTTCTGTCGTTTTGGCTTCACATCTTTTGATGCTCTGTTGTAGACAACGTATAGTTGGATCTTGTATTTTATTCACTCTGACAGTCTGGTTTTTTCAAATCGGCGTATTTAGGCTTTTCCCACTGAAAGTGTTTGTCACTGTAACTGGGTTAATGTCTACATGTTTGTAACTATTGCTATTCATTGCATGTACTCTTTATTTCTTATTTCATTTTCCCTTTTTCTGCCTTCTCTGATTTTAACTGAGCATTTTATGAGATTCTATTTTCTCTCCTCTCTTAGCACATCACTCATGCTTCTTTTTGAAAGCATTTTAGTGGCTGCCCTAGAATTTGCAGTATACATTACGACTAACATATGTCCACTTTCAAATAATATTCTACTGTTTCCCATGCAGTGCGGGAGCCTGAAGACACTTCTCAACCCCGCTTGGCCATCCCTTGTGGCTTTGCTGCCGCTTATTTCACTTCCCATCTGCTAGAATCGCTCAACACACTGTTGCTCTCATTACTTTGGACACACTGTTATCTGTTAGATCCAGGAAGAATAAGAAGGACATGGGGCGCCTGGGTGGCTCAGTCAGTTATGCATCTGACTCTTGATTTTGGCTCAAGTCATGCTCTCGTGGTCATGAGATCAAGGCCTACGTTGGGCTCTGTGCTGACAGTGTGGAGCCTGCTAGGGATTCCCTCTCTCTCTTTCTCTGCCCCTCTCCCATTCTCTCTCTCAAAATAAATAAACATTAAAAAAAAAGAATAAGAAGAACACCAGGTTTTATTCATTCTCTGCCAATCTTTATGTAAATCTGAATTTTTGGACTTTATCATTTTCCTTCTCTCTGAAGAACGTCTTTTTAAGATTTGGTGCAAGGCAGGTCTTCTGGTGACAGAGTCCCTGTTTATGAAAGTCTGTATTCATCCTTCACTTTTAAAGGATAATTTTTCCGAATACAGAATTCTAGGTTGATGGGCTTTTTATTACCCAACACTTTGACGCCACTCTTCTTATTTTCATGGTTTGTTGTGAGAAGTCTGGTGTAAATTTTGTTGTTCCTCTTATAAGTAAGGAGTTTCTCGCTCTGGCAGGTTTCACGATTTTTCTCTTTTCCATTGGGTTTCTGCAGTTTGAACACGATATGCCTAGGTGTTAGATTTGGGGGTATTGATCCTATTCTCTGATCCTCTTGATCTGTGATTTAGTGCCTGTCATTTGCTTTTGGAAAGTTCTCAGCCGTTCTTCTTCAAGTCTGTCTTCCACCCTTCCTTCTTCCCTCCCTTCCTCCCTCCCTCCTTCCTCCCTTCCTTTCTCTCTCTTTCCTTTCTCCCTCCCCCCTCCTTTCCTCCTTCTCTCTCTCCTTTCCCTTCTCCCTTCCCTTCCTCTTTTCTTTCTTTCTTTCTCTCTTTTTTCTTTCCGTCTTTTTGTTTCTTTCTTTCTTTTTCTTTCTTTTCTTTTCTTCCCATTATGCATCTTTTGTCTTAGATTTTAAATCTGTTCCGTGTGTGTGTGTATGTGTGTTTATTGGTTAAATCCCCAGGCACAGAATGGCTAGGTCCTGTGGAAAGTGGATGCTTCATTTCAGAGGAGACTGCCGAACTGTTTGTCGGCCTGGTGGTTCCATGTGGCATCACCAGGCGCCGAGTTCGCGGGCTCCCTCCTGCCACCCCCCCACCCCCCGCAGGCACTGTCCGGGCTGGTCGGTTTTGCTCATCTGTTTTCATTTTAACTGCACTAGCAGGTTGGTAATGTCATCTCAGTGTGTGTGGTTGTTAAAAGCATTTCTCTAGTGACTAATAATAATTTTGACCAACTTTGCTGTGCTTATTTGCCATCCATTCATCTTCTCTAGTGAAGATTTGATTTAGTTCAAATCTCTGCCCATTTGGGGGATTTCTTTGTTTAAAGCTGAGACTCGAGAGTTTGGGGACAGCCTGTAACTGTCTTATCAAATAAGTGATTTGCAAATGTCTTACCCTAGGTGTGCGGCTTCATTTTTATTTTTCAAGTGTCTTCAGCAAAGCAAAAGTGACCAACTGTATTCATATATATGTATATGTATATAGACAGACAGACAGACAGACAGACACACACACACACACACACACCTCTCTGGGGTGGAGGCTTTGGCAATCCTCTTTGAAGTTGTTACAACCTCTGATATGTAAACCTGATTAATTGAACCTTCATATCTTTATATCATGATCCTTTTCTTCTCAGTAATGGTTTTTGCTTAAAAGTCAAAATTTAACCATCTAGGTAGAAATATAGCCCTGTGTATTATAAACATCATGTATGTAAGTTTTGCATATATGTATAATGTACGTACATAAACAATTTAAATTGTAGTTTCAAATAGGGAAGGAGCTCTTACGTTTGGGCACTTCACAAGGATGTGAAGGCTTTGAATTCCCTTCTACCACTTAAACCTTACTAGAAATGACACCTAGTCAAATTCTGACAGACAGAACAGACAGACACAGACAATTCTGAATTAAACATTGATAAATGGAATCCCAGAATTGTCACACTGGATAATTCAGGCCAAATATCCTGCTGAAAATAACTAAACAGACTGAGCCAAAGAATCAAAACTCGTGAATGCATCGAACCCTTAAGAGATATTTAGAAAGCCACAGGCTCCAGTGAGGAGAGGCGTGGCGTGCAGGGAGGTGACTTACACAACACTACTGACCGCCTCCACCGAACGGATCTGCACACCGCGCCTCAGCCGCCGCCAAATATGCACCTTTACCTGACACACATGAACCAGAATAGAGCACATACAAGGCCACAAAAGTCTCAATACAGTTAAAAGAATCAAAATAATGCAAAGTAAGGGGTTTTTTGACCACAATAAAATTAGGAAAATCAACAACAACAGAAAAAAAATTGGGAGGTACCCAAATATATGGAAAATTAAAAAAAAAACACTTTTAAATTAACCCATTGTCCGAAGAAGAAATGAAAGGTGAAATGAGAGAAAATATTTGAACTGAATTCAAATGAACACACAACCTATCAGCTGATTTATGGAATGCAGCTCAAACAGCACATGAGGGAAAACGCACAGCTGTAAAGGCCTGTATTCTAGAAAAGAAGGAACTCAAGTCAATAACCTAAGCTTTCCTGTGCAGAAACAGGAAGGAGAGAACTGCTTCCGGGTTACTGGGTGACCTTGTGCTCTTGGGAGCGAGGCAGTGGTTCTCTGGGGCCTGTGTGTCCTCGTGATGCCCATGGAGGCGGAGCTCTGCTCAGACCGGCTGACGTGGCAGCACCTCTGTGCCACTGACCCACCCCAGGATGGTGTGGAGCGGGCACACTCACCTGTAACCCTTAGCCGCCATTCCGGTTCCAAGGCTGCATCTGGACTGGTGATGGGGTTTGTCAGTGTTTGCTCCTGGGCCTGCTTCTAGCTCCTGAGTTGAATCCTTGCTCTGTGACAGATGACTCCCCAGATGCAGACCTCAGTCTCCACAGTCACTGGGGCCTTGGGCAAGTTGTCACCAACTGTGTGCATGGGGATGCATTACAGGAAGCAGAAGAACGGAAGATGTTATATTGTGCAACCACTAGCTAAAAGCTGACAGAGTTACATTAACATTAGAGGGAAGTTTCAAGACAGCAATTAATGCTGGAAATAACATCTGTCCATTCCTAAAGATAAAGGAAAATGTTTACATTTTCAAATACAATTAGAAATTTGTATGCTTCCAAAAAAAAAGAAAGGAAGAAATTTGTATGCTCTCATTGATCTGGCCTCAAAATAGTAAAATGGCTTATTTTTAAAATTTTTAATGTTTATTTATTTTTGAGAGACAGAGAGAGAGAGAGAGAGAGAGAGAGAGAGAGAAATCGGGAGTTGGGGAAGGGCAGAGAGTAAGAGGGAGACGCAGAATCCAAAGCAGGCTCCAGGGTCTCAGCTGTCAGCACAGAGCCTGATATGGAGCTTGAACCCGTGAACTCCAAGTTCATGACCTGAGCTGAAGTCGGATGCTTAACCAACTGAGCCACCCAGATGCCACTGGCTTATTTTTTTTTAAAGAAGGGTAAAAATTGATAAAGCTTCAAGGAGAAAAGAAAAAGCCACAGCTGTGGTGCCTGGGTGGCTCAGCTGGTTAAGCATCTGACTTTGGCTCTGGTCATGATGTTGTGATTCATGGGCTGAAACATCACATCAGGCTCTGTGCTGACAACTCAGAACCTGGAGCCTGCTTCAAATTCTCTCTCTCTCTCTCTCTCTCTCTCTCTGCCCCTCCCTCACTCACATTCTGTCTGTCTGTCTCTCCCTCTCTATCTCTCAAATAATAAACATTAAAAAAAAAGAAAGAAAAGGCACAACTGGTGGGAGGTGTTAAAACAACTTTCTATCACAGTAATAGAACAAGAAGACAACACAACTGAGAGAAAATATTTGAACAACAAATTAACAAATTTGACATAATGGACATAGATAGAATATTATATCCAACAACCTCCAGTTACAAATTCTTTTCAAGTACACCTGCAGTGCTTAGAAAAACCACACCCTGAGCCATAAAAGCGAGCTTCAGCAAATTTCAAAGGGTTGATTCTTTCAGAAAATATTTTATGACCACATAAAAGAACTGGACTGTATAATAATCTGTAACTAGAGTAGCCCCTAATGTTTGGAAATTAAGCAGGATTGAAAATAACTCTTAGGTCGAAGAAGGAGTCACTATGGAAGTTAGGAAATGTTTGGGATAGAATGATAATAAATATATGAAATATCAAAACTTGTTGGGTACAGGGGCCCCTGGATGGCTCAGTCAGTTCAGTATCCAACTTCGGCTCAGGTCATGATCTCACAGTCCATGGGTTCAAGCCTTGCGTTGGGCTCTGTGCTGACAGCTCGGAGCCAGGAGCTTGCCTCAGATTCTGTGTCTGCCCCTCCCCCTCTCTCTCTCTCAAAATAAAATAAAGACATAAAAAATTTTTAAAAAACTTGTGGGTTATAGCTAATGCTATGCTCAGAGGGAAATTTATAGCCATAAATATGTAAAATTAAAAAGAAAGGCTGAAAGTCGGTGATCCTAAGCATTCACTTAAAGAAACTAGAAGAACCTTAGTTGAACCAAGGTACTGGTCATTTCAGTGCACTGAGGCGGTGTCTTTGTGTGTCTGTTTTTGTGTATTTGAGGTTAGTCCCTGGAGAAGCCCTCAAAGAGAACAGTGTGGAAGTCTCATTCTGAAAGGCAAACACTTCCTGGCCTCTGTCTGTCCAGTCTCCACTGCCACAAGTGGGTGTAAAAGCTTCTATGTAGGAGACTGGCGGGTGCAAGCACGTATGCATGATTGGGGGTGGATGTATGAGTGTCTGGATGTAAAGCCATGGGAATATGGTGTAGGAGCATCCAAACTCACCACAGTGAAGAAATAGTGTGGGATCATGAAGTTCAGAGAGACTGGCCACACGGCCTCTAAATGGGGGAGTCCTGTGTCCCCCCTGGGCTAAGGATGCTCTCAGCAGGGCCTAAGCCACTAGTGTGACCATGTGTGGCTGCTCTGCGCCTGGGAGTCAGGGACTTCAACCTTCAACCTCCCTTCCCCCGGCACCTGCTAATATCCAAGGGCCAGACAGAATGGGCTTGTCTTTAAAAGTGGAATACTGGGGCGCCTGGATGGCTCAGTTGGTTAAGCATCTGGCTTTGGCTCAGGTCATGATCTCACGGTTCGTGGGTTCGAGCCCCGCGTCGGGCTCTGTGCTGACAGCTCAGAGCCTGGAGCCTGCTTCGGTTTCTGTGTCTCCCTCTCTCTCTGCTCCTCCCCTGCTCGAGCTGCCTCTCTCTGTCTCTCAAAAATAAATAAAAAACATTTAAAAAGTCTTTTTGAATACTGATTCTGGTGTGTGTCGGGGTGGGGGTGGCTTTTACCACATTTAGCAAATGAGCACATAGGACTCCCAGATAAAGTTGAACTTTAGAGAAACAACAAATAATTTTTTAAGTATGTCCCAATTTCATACTAAAACATGATTTGTTGTTTCTCTGAAATTCAGATGTAACTCGGCCTCTGGTGTTTTTTTCTGGAAACCCTAATTATAGGAGAATCAGGGGGGAGAGGAGTCGGGAGGTTCTTCATCTTCTCCCAGAACTAAAGGTTTGCTTGGAAGCAACCGGATACATGGTATCTCTTAGACGCCAGCTCCCTGGGCCTCTCTGAGCGGAGACCCATCCTCTGGGGGACCCCCCACCCATGGGGTCCCAACTTGAGCAGCCCATGCCCCCCCCATCCTCCCCTCCTGCCCAAGTGCAGGCTGAGGACCCAGGTGGCGTAGTCAAGGTAACAAACAAATGCAGGCATGATGTGCAAAATACACAGACATTTGACTTTAATAAGTTATAAAATCAAGAAGCCACATTTTTCTATACAGGAAACATACGTTGATTGCGGTGATCGGTAAGATAGAAGGCTGTGGTTGGAGTTCAGCACCATGATTCCTGCGGCGGCTGCCTGGTTACACAGACATCACCTGATGGTAGAGACTGCTGAGCACCATGTATAGACTCCAAACAAACAACCTTAAAATACAGACAAAAGGCTTATACGGGCAATTCCATGGGTTTTCCAAAAGGAGTAGATCAGAGAGCCCGGTCCCCAAACCCCAGCAGGCTGTCTCCCCACAAATGTAATTTCCTGGAGCCGTGATCAGAGAGGACCTCTGAGTTCTCAACGGGCCATTCTAGAACCTCAGTGAGAAAAATCTCCTTGGCCTGCAGGCTGCGGGAGCCCCCAGACGTGGATGCTAGTTCTGGAAGCTCACAGGACTGTAGCTAAACTGGCTCTCTCGATGGTCCTAAGCTCAGTGGAGATGAGGAGTTTCTCGAAGTCTGGTAAACCCTGTGTTCCTTAGACGGAGAGACCTCTGGGGACAGTCCAGTTCTAGAGAGCCCTGGGGTATATGGCCCCAGGTACTGAGTATGACACATGGGGTGGTGGCCATGCTGGCCCATGGTTCCCAGAGGGCATCTCTCTCCTTCCAGAAGAAGACAGGTGCCCTGGGGTGTCCCACCTGGGGCGTCTCCCCGAAGGCCTCCAGCCCCCGAGACATGCAGCCCTGGTTTGTTGGGATCTGGGAATGGACTGTTCCCATCCTGAGGCCCCCAGGCAGGGAAACTGAGTAGTACTCCCTGGAGAGGGTCAGTCACCCTGAATTGCCTCTGCATTCCAGGACAGACCCAAGCACGAGCTGCTCAGTCCTTCAGCCTGTGAGCAATAGCACCAGCGGCC